>JAKUCV010001696.1:7190-21206 GCA_028386065.3 Turnera subulata | reverse complement strand
ATGGTATAATGAATAAAGAGGTTAATTTCATAATAAAGAAATTGGATAAGGCAAGCCGTATAACGATTTCTAAACCGGTATCATGCATGATCATTTTGTTGTGCATTATAAGTGATTATTGTGTTCCTATATGTACATATAGGGTATCGGGATTTGACTGGATAGCAGTTTCAGAGACACACCAGGTGAGGATGGATAACCTTGGATATGTGCCTGTAATACTGTGTTTGATTTTGTTGTTTGATTGAACTGTTGAGTCGATTATTGGCTGTTATATGATTGCTATGGAAATTGTTGATGATTATTGTTGCTATCTATTTGCTATGGATTTTGCCATGATGTTGCTGGAATGTGCTGCTGGTTTGTGATATTGTGAGTATTTAGTGATATGAAATTGTTGGCTGGTTGAGCTTGAGAAATAATCTGTGATGATTAAAAGTTGAATAATGATGATAGAATAATGGAATTGGAATTGAATTTGAGATGATGATATAATTGTCACTTGGAAAGTAGTGGTACGACTAGATGGTTAGAGACTAGTTCTGTGGTGTCAAGGCCGGTTGGTTGGTTATATGGGATGTTGATCCCGGATTTGTGATATTGGGATGTTGATCCCGAATTTGTGATATTGGGATGTTGATCCCGGATTGTGGTGGGGCCTGGCATCCAGAATTAGTTAATAACCAGGTACGACCCTAGCTTGTCCAGTGACGGGGCCCGGAAGATAAAATTGGTAATAATAATTAATAAGTAATCTTTTGGTCTTGGCTTTGATGTGATTTAGTGAGATTCCTTTGACGTGTTGGTTTTGTTAGATTCCATGATGCATTGCTTGATTTAGATTCCTCTGTCGTGTTGTGTGTGTAGTTTCATCTGTTTGATGGTTGTTTTACTTCGAAAGTATTATGGTTGAATATATCACTGTTTATCTTTCGTCGGTGAGCGTTTCGGACTCACCCCTCGCCTGCGGGGTTTCATCCCGTAGGATGAGTTGTTTCATGTACAGGCTTGGTGCATTCCAGACAGGCTGCAGCGTTTCCCTTGGACAGGCTTGGATCCATAGGTTGCATCTGTTACGCATACAGTGTTAGTGAGTCTTTAAGTCTTCCGCTGTGCATGCCTTCACTATTGTTGGGCCATTGGGCCGGTTATGTTGTTTATGTTGTTCACTATTTTGGGCCGTTGGGCCGGGTTATTGTTGTTCACACTGTATGCTTGGGCTTTATTGGGTTGGGTTGTCACAGTTCCGGCACGTGTTTACTGTGTACGGTAAATACGGGTTTGGGATGTTGATCCCGGATTGTGGTGGGGCCTGGCTTCCAGAATTAGTTAATAACCAGGTACGACCCTAGCTTGTCCAGTGACGGGGCCCGGAAGATAAAATTGGTAATAATAATTAATAAGTAATCTTTTGGTCTTGGCTTTGATGTGATTTAGTGAGATTCCTTTGACGTGTTGGTTTTGTTAGATTCCATGATGCATTGCTTGATTTAGATTCCTCTGTCGTGTTGTGTGTGTAGTTTCATCTGTTTGATGGTTGTTTTACTTCGAAAGTATTATGGTTGAATATATCACTGTTTATCTTTCGTCGGTGAGCGTTTCGAACTCACCCCTCGCCTGCGGGGTTTCATCCCGTAGGATGAGTTGTTTCATGTACAGGCTTGGTGCATTCCAGACAGGCTGCAGCGTTTCCCTTGGACAGGCTTGGATCCATAGGTTGCATCTGTTACGCATACAGTGTTAGTGAGTCTTTAAGTCTTCCGCTGTGCATGCCTTCACTATTGTTGGGCCATTGGGCCAGTTTCATTATTATTGATGTTATTGATGTTGGGCCGTAGGGCCATATTGTTGTTTATTCTTTTGGGCTGTTGAGCCAGGGTTATGCTTTATACACTGTATGCTAGGCCTTGTTGGGCTGGGTTGTCACAGTTCCGGCACGTGTTTACTGTATACGGTAAATACGGGTCGGGGCGTCTCATTTTGGTAGCGGAGCGGGCGTTAGGTCTTGTTGGGCAGTCTATGTGTGTTGTTGTCTTGTTTGCATAGTTCGCTCCAGTTGTTATTTATTTTATATCATTTAGTTAGTGCATTATGGATCTAGTCAAGGGACGCCAGCTGTCGCGGAACATACACATAAGAGGTAATGATGCCATAAATAAGCGAAATTGCAAATATTATTAATAATACTGATATTTTGAGTACAAAGGGAAATATTAATATATTGATTGCAAACAGAAATATTACATTGATATTTTATAAAAAGAGAAATAATACATTGATTTTTGATAATTTATAAAAAGAAAAATACATTTAACGGTTTGCAACGACGTTGACACGGAAGCTGTTTGCGTCACTGTTGACGTTGACCGTCACTCTATCGCTCCAAGAGAACCACATGCCGCCTCTGTCGCGCTGGCCAGAAATCTCGAACCGGTTAGCTTGAGGGAATCGGAGTGGAATCAGACCGTGATCGTCCCGTGGTTGCCACTGTGTCTCCGTCAGAAGAACCATGTTGGGCTTGTACTGGTTCTTCAAGTCCCTCAAAGTACGCGAGAATTCTTGTGCACGTCTTGCCACTCCTCTGCAGTTCCACACCAGTAGCCGTACCTTTGGCCAGGTTGGAGGTAGCCGAGTCATTCTGGGTATGCTCTGGGCTGTCATTGCGAGCTGGTAGTAAGCACCTTGCTCCACAGTCTGGCAAGTGGACTCCAGGTTGAACTCTTGAAGCCTATCCGAGATGAAGAACATCACGGAGTTTGCTGAGCCGTAGTAGGAAGTCCTCAGTGTCCCATGGTCCTCTAGGAAGAACACCTCTTCCATGGGAGTGACGAAGAATCTTGAGGAGTAGAGCTCTTCGACGAAAACTAGTCGTGGCATCCTGCCGAGCTCGTTTGGTAGCTCTTCAGCACGTTCGTTGACCATGCTGTAAGCCAGTCGGTTCCTTCTGCCAAGATTGGCACCTTCTACAAAGAACACCGACGAGAGAGCAGGCATCTTGATTTGGACGTGTGGGGTTTTGATTTGAACGTGGTGTTTTCTTTTGCTTTAGCGTTTTGTTGCTTTGATTGCTTTTGGTGATTTACACCTCACTGCTCCTTCCTTTTATACTCTTATGGGGAGCGTGATTACCGTTTTTGATTTTCAAGATTTTGTTTTTTAATTTTGCCGTTGCTTTATTTAATGCCTTACGCATTTTCGGCTACTGAGCCAGTGTTTTACAGCTCTTTCCTGACTCACGATTTCTTACGCCCTGGCTACCTTGGCGTTTCTTTTGATGGTGTGTCATTATTTTCTTACATCTTTTATCACAAGCATCCGTGACCGTTGAGGCTAGACGGATGGGACCGTATCTCGAGTAGAGCACATGTGCGACAAGCTCACAGCTGTTCGAACATCGTGGAGAGATACGAGCCTTGGCAGACGTTTTGTCTTATGCGGAAAATGTGAACAAGTGGGTATCGTTTCCTTTGAGGGACACATGACGATCCCGTGATCATCGCTTTCCGAGTTAACGGGTATCTTTTTCACGAGGTTAACCGACATCACCGTTAGTTGTACGGTACGTTTTGTGATTCGAGGATGTTCACGTCCGATACGAACACCGTTCGTGGAAACATGTTTTGTTTTAATTTCTTTCTGTTTTTATTTTGTTAACTGAGTTTTAATTTTTGATTCCTTTATATTTGATTTTATAATCTTATGGCTGATTTTTAATCTGCCTTGACATGTTTTGTTTTCCTATTTAACACAAGATTTCTTAACACAAGAGAATTTTGATTTAAAAAGGAAATTTATTTTATTTATTTCATAAAGGTGTTACAACAGAGAAGAAGTGCTCTAAGGAGCTACTTGCTTCTCAAGGTCTTTTACAAGCTGTTGAACGTTCCTTAAGTGCGGGAAGAGCTCCGCGCACGCCGTTCGTGGAAACATGTTTTGTTTTAATTTCTTTCTGTTTTGATTTTGTTAACTGAGTTTTAATTTTTGATTCCTTTATATTTGATTATATAATCTTATGGTTGATTTTTAATCTGCCTTGACATGTTTTGTTTTCCTATTTAACACAAAATTTCTTAACACAAGAGAATTTTGATTTAAAAAGGAAATTTATTTTATTTATTTCATAAAGGTGTTACAACAGAGAAGAAGTGCTCTAAGGAGCTACTTGCTTCTCAAGGTCTTTTACAAGCTGTTGAACGTTCCTTAAGTGCGGGAAGAGCTCCGCGCACGCCAGTTCAATCTGTGCCACCGCCGAGCTGATCTTCCTCAAGGAGACGTTCAGCTGCGTCAACTTCTGCTGCGGTGTGCTGCTCTCAGCTACCGCCTTGCCTTTCTTGTCCTCAGCTTTCTTGCCGACACGCCTTTTCCGTCACTTTGGGGAGACCACCATGTGCTCCTCCAAACCGATGATGTTGAACTTGAACCGCTTCTTCGGAGGCTCTTCATCGGAGCTTGTTGGGAAAGCCGTGCCGCCGATGTAGCTATTGTTCTCAGAGTCTGAAGTCGTTCGAGAACGAAGTGGAGAGTCCATGGCTGAGAATGAATGACTCAGCTGTGAGGTTTGGTATTTATAAGCGGATGAGATGTCGATTAAGGGTATAAGCGGTATCTCATGTTAAGGTTGGATACCTGGCAGAGTGTGCCAGAAGGATCGGCTAGGTTGGCCGCCCTAGTGGACGACCCGTCGTCCGCTTAGGCGCGGTCAACCCTGCCTGGTCAACTTCTTTTTTTTTTCCAGACCTCAAAACGACGTAGTTTTAACTAAAACTACGGTAACCGTCGTGTTTCGTCCCGAAACACGGTTTGGGTCCGACGAAGCTCAAAAATGACATATTACTGCTTATAATTGATAAATCCAATGGGAAAATAAATTAATTTCTATTTCCATTACCGAATTCGGAATTTTCTTTATAAATCCAAAACGGAAAACCGGGGCGTTACAGCTCTACCCACCTTATAAAAAATTTCGTCCTCGAAATTCAATCATCAAATCCGTAGGTCCTACCACCATAAACTTCTGGTGTTCTCTACCAGATGTCAGAACTTATTGCTAGATGTCGCTTATACCCTTAAGCGGTATTTCTCCTGTCTATAAAAACCGTACCTCTGAGTTGAGAACTCACTCACAACTATGGACTCACCACTAAGATCCCGTACTACCTCAGACTCAGAGGATAATAGTTACATCGGAGGTAGGGCTTTCCCGACAAGCTCCGATGAGGAACCTCCTAAGAAGCGGTTCAAGACCAAGATCATTGGTCTAAAGGAGCATATGGTGACTTCCCCAAGACGGCGAAAGAAGCGTGTAAGCAAGGAAGGACCTTCCGCTAACAAGGATGCGAAAGATAGGAAAGGCAAGGCAACAGTTGAGTCCAGCACACCACTGCAGATAATGAAGCAACTGGACACTTCACTGAAGAAGGTCCACACTGCAGCGATGCAAATTGAACTGGCCTGTATGGGACTCTCTTCTCAGGTCGCGAATATACTGAAACTTGTAACAGATCTGAAAAATCATGTAACTCCGTAGAGTGCTTCTCTTTTGTTGTACTATGTTAAGAAATCAATAAAATAAGCTTTCTCCTTAAATCGAAATTCTTCTGTTACAAAATCTCGTGTTAAACGGATTAACAATTCAGCAATAAAGGTATGAAATTAATCATAAGGAAATTATAAACGAACTAAAACTCGTTTAATAAAGTCAAAACATTAAGAGATCATAACAAAACAAGTTTCCATATTCGGCGCCTTAGATCGATCGTGAACATCTAGATCCCGAAAACGTAACGTACACAGTTAACAGTGACGTCTGTTAGCCTCGTGAAAAAGGTACCCATTAACTGGTAAGGCGATGATCACGGGAGCGTCCTGTGTCCCTCGGAAGACACGTTACCCACTTGTCCACAATTGTCCGTATGAGCCAAAAACGTCTATCTCGTCTCGCACCGTTCCGCGCTGTCCGACAGCTGTAAGCTCGTCGCATACGCACTCTACTCGAGGTGTGGTCCACACGGTCTAGCCACAACGAACACGAGTGCATGTGACAAAGATGTAGGAACAAGTCTTAAGGAGACTAAAATGAAGTAGCCCGGGAAATTGAAAATTGTAAGGTAGAGAAGGACTGATAACCTCTGGCATTTATTGCCCGAACAACAAACACATAGCGTGTCGAAGCAATAAATGAGGCAACGGTAAAATTTTCAAAACGCAGACACTTGAAATTCGGACGTAATAAACACGCTCCTCCTAAGGTTATAAAAGACGGTAGAATGAGGAGTAAGTTATCCAAAGCGTTTTAAAGCAACCACACACCCAGACAACGAAACCTCCAAACTCAAGAAAAACCAAACACCTATACGCCCAAACACAATGCCTGCCCCATCATCAGTTTTCTTTGTCGAGGGTGCCAACCTTGGCAGAAGGAACCGATTGGCCTACAGTATGGTCAATGAACGTGCCGAAGAACTACCGAACGAGCTCGGCAGGATGCCCCGGCTGGTCTTCGTCGACGAGCTCTACTCGTCGCGGTTCTTTGTCACTCCAATGGAAGAGGTGATCTACCTGGAGGATCGCGGCACTCTGCGGACATCCTACTACGGATCGGCAAACTCCGTGATGTTCTTCATCTCCGACAGGCTTCAGGAATTCAACCTAGAGTCCACTTGCCAGACGGTGGAGCAAGGTGCATACTACCAGCTTGCGATGACGGCCCAAAGCATACCCAGAATGACACGCTTACCTCCAACTTGGCCAAAGGTACGGCTGCTGGTGTGGAACTGCAGGGGAGTTGCAAGGCGCGCTCAAGAGTTCACACGTACGCTGAGGGACTTGAAGAACCAGTACAAACCGAATATGGTTCTTCTGACGGAGACGCAATGGCAACCTCGGGACGATCACGGTCTCATCCCTCTCCGTTTCCCTCAAGCTAACCGGTTCGAGATTCCTGGCCAGCGCGACAGAGGCGGCATGTGGCTCTCGTGGAGCGACAGAGTCACGGTCAACATCAACAGCGATCCCAACAGCTTCCGCGTCAACGTCGTTCCGAACCGTTAGATGTATTTTCCATTTTAATAAAATATCAAAATCGTTGTAATATTTCCCTTTTTATAAAATATAAAATATCAAGATCAATGTAATGTTTCCCCTTTGTAATATTATTGTTAGTTTTAATAATATTTATATTTCTGCTTAATTATGGTATAAATTTCCACTTATGTGAATGTTCCAAAACAAGCGTTGACAACATTTCATTCTTATTAATAATTCGTCCTCGAAGTCTTACATAATAACGATAATAATAGAAGAAAATCAACAAAACAAAGTAAAGTGAATCCACTCGAGACATCTCATTCTTTTGGAGCGTCAGCAGCTTCCTCTCGAGTGATAGAGTACACCCTGGGAGTCGCCACAGATCGATCAGCACCTCCACGGCCCGGGGCTCCAGAACTCCCACGACTTCCTCCCTGGTGTCCAACACTCTTGTTTGGAGCAGAAGGACCTGTACCATTAGCCACGGAGTTCTGTACGGTATACTGGGACCCACTACCTCCACTGTCACGAATCCTCGTGTAACACTCTGACTGGTGGTGTCCCTGCTTCCCGCAATACCAACATATAATAGGAGGTCTAGTCCAAGGGCCCCGCCTCTGAGATCCAGACTGATAAGGCTTTCCTCCCGAAGACTTGCCCGGTCCACCCTGATACTTCTGTCCTCGGGACTTCTTCGAACCTTGGTAGGAAGAACCCTGTCGACTCATGTAACTTGCATTACCCGAACCAAAATGTTGCTTCTTCTGTCCCGGCATTGTTGACTGTCTCTCCCGCTCGGCTGGCCGGGCCTCCTGCCCGATCAACTGAATCCTCTCAGCATCAAAAGCGGCCTCACAAACAGCCTCCCAAGTCCGGTGTCTCCCACCAGCCACTACGATCGCCAACTCGCGGCGTAGAGCGTCTACAAATCGCCTACATTGTGTCACCTCATCGGGCACAAACTCCCTGGCGTAAGAAAGAAGAATACTGAATCGGATTCTGAATGCAGAAACTGACTCTTCGGGTCCCTGTCTCACCTCAAGAAACTGCTTCTTCTGGTCTTCCAAGAATCCAACGGTAATGAACTCCTTGTAGAATCTGTCCTTGAAGTCTGCCCATGGCATTACCACTGGTCTAGGTAGGTCCATAACAAGTCCTTGCCACCAGCTTAATGCGTAACCCGTGAACTTGTGTGCCGCAAATCGAGCCCAGTGCTCTGGTGTATACGTGAATTTCTCCAAGACATTCTCCACCTGGCAGAACCAATCATCAGCTACCCTTGCGGTGATTTTCTCCCCTGAGAACATCTCAACTGTTGTCTTATCCATGTGCTTATAACCACTCTCCATGCCACCAACAACTGGTGCGACAACAGGTGCGACTGGGACGGCTTGTGCGCCCTGCTATTGCTGATGAAACTGTTGGAACTGCTGCCACTGTAGGAAAGCCTGAAACTATTGTTGCATCGCTGCATCCGTACCAGGAGGTACTAATGGCACTGCATTCTGTGCTCCTGCTGCACCAACACTTCCCTGACCATCAGGGACTGGCATTACCGACACAGAGTCGGAAACATGACTAGGAAGTTCATCCAGCCCATCAGCATTGTGCCGGTCTTGCGGTGGATCCATAGTGATGCCTATATGAATGTAAAATATGTCAAAATATCTTTTTAGAAATTATAAATCTGAAACAGGCTTATGCACAGGGAAAAATCACTTGAAAACCCAAAGATCTGAAGCCCGCTCCGCTACCAACTGTGGAAGCCCGTACCCCAATTAAATAAAATATGATAATTAAATGAAAAAGAGTTACCAAAATACTCTTGAAACCCGGGGTACAAAAACCGATGCTTCGGCATACAAACATTTTCCATCAAAATGTATTAACAACGAGATGTCATAAAAATAAACGAGATCAACCGACTTAACAAATAATAAGCCATCACGGCATCACGCCGACATAATATCACAAATCAACTCCGGCTAACTGCCGATAAAAAGATAAAGTGTTTATGACATCTCGAGTTATTTCACATGCAGCGGAAGATGAAAGTAAATATAATACTCAAGATAGAAAATATCATGCATATGGCCCTATGGATCCCACCAAGAGATAATGCACAACTACCTGCTGAAGTGACTGCATCTGATCTCCGAGTCGAAGGTATAAGTGAGTCTGCACGCTAACTAAAGTCTGAAAAACAACGGTGGCGATTATGTGAGTCGCCTACTCAGTGAACATTAAAAGTCTAAATATACAGGAAAGTGAAGTCATGCTCGTAGGGTGAGTAGCTCATGAGCACAAGTACATCATACAAGCAAATCAGAATCACACACCATCACATAAACATCTTTTTTGTATTGTTGTTCTTATTATTTAGATTCAATGCGTTATTTTATTATTATAATTATTTTTATATCATTATGGGCCCTCTACTGTGAGTCAAGTCTCGGTAGCGCATCTGATCAGATCAGGGTGTGAAACCCAAATGTCGAACCTCAGAAGGGGTAGATTCTGAGGCCAAAAACCACTGATAAATCTCAAGTGGCCGCTAGCTACCTGAGGGTGCACTCAGACACACCTAACCGGTGCAAGTCTTCCAGGGGTGCACCTACATCCCCTGGGCATGCTAAACAGCATAATGTGACCCGAGGTACCCAACCCTCCTCGGGGCTACCAACCGACACCACAGTAGAATTTAGTATTTTATTCTTAATTAAACCTTTATATTTCTGTTTGAAGTACATTATGTCTTTCAGGGAAGTGTGTATGTGTCCCTGTATCATCCGGGCCTTCGGCCCATAACCACATATTATCACAAAAGTGTATTACATAGTATATAACAGTTTTTCATGTAGAATTTAGACATGTGAGTCAATCAAGCATACAATTCCAATCATCGCATGTAGCAAACAAGGCAAGTAAACAAACAAACCACACCAACATGCATTCACAGAACATATACAAAAAGACTTGTAATGTCACCTCAAAATGCAGATTATGACTTCTTCCCGATCCGAGTCTACAGCTCCCGAGGTATCTCCCGTGCCTGAATACCGGCACATAATATAATCACTAAACCAATTTTAGGAATAAAAGCGTGTATGTATGCTAATGATATGTTTCAATCGAGTAACTCCCGACCCTAACTATCTGATTATAAGATTTCCGGGTCTAAGTCCAAAAGAATATTTTCTTTTCCCTATCTCCAATGATTAGGAATCTAAGGTTCGTCGGTCTAAGTTCATTAAAATTCTCGGACCTAAAGCCCGCTAAATTCTTAGTCACAAATTCCGGGCCGTGGGCCCACTTTCTTAAGTCCATATTTTTACCGATTATGTAATTGGCTTCGAGCCCGCTCTTAATGTCCGTGTATTTAATTATCCTTGATTAGGTCATAAATCTATCACTTTAAGTCCATTTTTAGTATTATTATAAGCTTCAAATTGGGATTATTGGGCTTGGGCTCGGTTTTCCCTAAAACCGTCCTAAAGTCGTTTCCGAGCCCAAGAGTTGATCGGCCTATGATCTATTCGTGTCGGTAAGTTCTCCCGGCCACACACTCTTTCCTCTCCGCTCTCGGTAATCCACAATTCCTTAAATGAATAAATATAAACGTATTTTGGTAATTAAATTTCCCAAAAATTAAATACATGGCATAACCGAGACAAAACGAGGATAATACCGTCTAATACTCGTAAAAACGAGAATTATTGTCCGCCGGCAGAACCCGAGTCTTCGCCGGAAAAGTCCTCGAGCCCTCGCCGGAACAGTGCACCCTCGCCGGATTCCGGTCAAGTCCTCGCCGGAATATTCGCCGGAGCCCAAAAACGAATCAACGGTTAACTACCATTAACAGAACAGTCAAACCAATTCTCATCCAACCCACATACTACTTCCAAAGGAATCCAATTCGTCAACTCAACTCCCGCAACATCTCAAAAGAATCAAAACAAGAAAAGGGCCGAGGTATCGAATCCTTACCCGGGACTAGGCAACTCTGCAGGTGTCGGACTTGGATCCACACAGCCCCGGACTTCGACGGCACGCTGCCGGAGAAACACGTACATAGCACTTCGGCCACCAACGAACACCATCACACCCATCGAGCCAACAAACACGCACCATCCACCCCGAATCCCAATCGACACCAACACAAGAAAAAGAAAACGAAGAACAACAACAACATCAACCCATAAGCCGAGATGGAGGAGAAGAGAAATCTGAGGAGGGGTCAGACTTACCGGCAACGCGAGGAAGGCAGGAGCGATTCCCGGTCAACTCGCAGTGCCCCTCGTCGCACACGGTCTGGCCTCCTCTCGGTCGCGGACGGTGGTGACGGCGTACACCCGAACACGTTCTGGGGTCCTCCTCTCGGTGGCTTCCTCGGATCCTCGCTGTTCGACCTGCGACGGCGGTGGCTCAATGGAAAGAGGAAATAAGGAGGTGGCGGCGTCGACAGTTTTTGTGAGAGGGAGCAGAGAGGACGGAAGGAAGAGAAAGAGAAGAGTGGAAGAAGGAACAGATGCGGAAGGAGAGAGGAGATTGTGGGGTTAATGGCGTGATTGAGGGGGGAAAGGTAGTGGAGGACAAGAACGTTGGAGAGCATGACCGTTGGGGCGGCGGCCGAAAAGGAAGAAGAAAAGAACAGGGGAGGGAAGAAAGAAAAAGGGAAAAGAAAAGAGGAAGGATCGGCTAGGTTGGCCGCCCTAGTGGATGACCCGTCGTCCGCTTAGGCGCGGTCAACCCTGCCTGGTCAACTTCTTCTTTTTTTTTTCCAGACCTCAAAACGACGTAGTTTTAACTAAAACTACGGTAACCGTCGTGTTTCGTCCCGAAACACGGTTTGGGTCCGACGAAGCTCAAAAATGACATATTACTGCTTATAATTGATAAATCCAATGGGAAAATAAATTAATTTCTATTTCCATTACCAAATTCGGAATTTTCTTTATAAATCCAAAACGGAAAACCGGGGCGTTACAGAATTTGTCGGAAAGACGGGAGTATCCCTGCGTCTACGAGATTTCGACGCTAGAATCCGGACCGGCCATATGAGTTTTGCCCCGAGCCACTCTTCTTCCTTCTCTTTCCTTCCTCTTCCTCTTTCCCGGCAACGTTTCTTCTCTCTCCTGGTTTTTCCCCGGCCACGCGGGTCCCACTTCTCCTCTTTCTTTCTTTCTTTCCTTCTTTTCTTCTTTCTTTTCTTTCTTTTTCTTCTTTTCCTCTCTTCCACATATTCCAGCCGGCCCTCCCCTCCTTCCTTTCCTATTCTACCCGTGACTTGCTGTCCCTTCTCCTCTTTGTCTCCTTTCTTTTTCTTCTTTATTTTCTTTCTCCTCTCCTTTCTTCCTCTTCACCTCACCCCAAACCACCAGCCCCGTGACCTTCTCCACCTTTCTCCTCATCCTCGCCCTGTTACCAAATCGCTGCCGCCACCCATCGCTACAACCGCCACCACCGTGACCACCACACCACCATCGCACCATCTCTTCCTTCCTTCTCACCCTTCTCTCCCTTCTCATCCTGCCTCTGACCCTGCTCGCGCCGCCGCCTCTGTCACCGATCTCTGCCTCCCTCACAGGCCGCGCCGCCTGTAACCCCAAGCGGCCTCCTCTGACGACGCACCTCCTCCGGCTGTTGCTGCTGGATGCGAAGCCAGCCGCCCCTAACCTTCCCCTCGCGCGCGCAGATCCTTCTCGCACCACCTCCGCCACCAGAGAGCGCTGACGCCGTGGCCTTCCCTGCCCCGATCTGTTGCTCCTCGTCGCTGACGCGTGGGTAAAAACCCGACGACCCTTGCCTTTTCCTTCTGCTGTTTCTGTTCTTTCTTTCCTCTAACTCGATTCATGACTAAATGAACTAATCGGGTTTTTGCTGAATGGATTAATTGATCTTGGTTGTGTTTGGTTTCTTGTTGAGTGAATCGAGTATGGATGTTTGTGTTTGCTAGGAGATGACGAGGTGGATGTGGACATGGAGGTGTTGTGGAGTTGGGTTAAATTGCTACTGGAAGGAAGCAGTTACTGTTCCGGCGTGAACAGTGTTCGCCGGAATCCGGCAGTCTCGGGTTTGTTCCGGCGAGCCCGGAAACGGACCTTGGGTAATTCCTTGGACTCACCTTTACCATGGGCTCGGGTTTGGGCTCGGTGCACAAATGGGCTCGGAAACGGGCCGATGTGCGGAGGCCCATGTTCTCGGGATGGATACATTCTAACGGACTAAGAACGTTAATGAACTCAGACTCTTAATTGTTTTAATTAAAATAAAGATTTAGTTTAATTAATCAAATAATAACCTTTAATTCCATTTATGTTTTGTAATTCGATTTATAATTATATTTTGTGTTGGACTATTAGAAAGACCTATAGTATTTACTTAATTTATATTTGGACTCCTAATAATTAAAGGCCCAATTATACTTATTTACTTGATTTAAATGTCAAATGTAAACTAAAAATATAAATATGAATACCTATGAATTATAAGCACATGTGTATAAATGATTATAAATACGTATCCTACTAAATTTATGTTTGGCTAAATAACGAAGTTACAACTTGATTTATCGCATAAATATAAACATAAGGTTAAATAGGAGTTACCTACTATATATGTATAAATATGGTCACACTAGATATATGTTTAATCTAGTACCGATTTATGTGTAAATATACGTGAATAAAAATATGTATTTTATTATGTTTAAGTTTTCCCATATCGACAAAGGGTAAAGGGCCGGGATATCGGCTTGAACGTTTGGATTTGGTTTAAATTTAAAATTAAGTATAATTAGAATATCGATAAGAAACTCGGTTTCGGTTTTAATTTGAAATTAAGTATAAATGGTATAATGAATAAAGAGGTTAATTTCATAATAAAGAAATTGGATAAGGCAAGCCGTATAACGATTTCTAAACCGGTATCATGCATGATCATTTTGTTGTGCATTATAAGTGATTATTGTGTTCCTATATGTACATATAG
>JAKUCV010001694.1:0-28201 GCA_028386065.3 Turnera subulata | reverse complement strand
CCCAACTAAGTCCATAAATAATTCCCGGGCCTAAGGCCCATTCATTATGTCCTTAACGAGTTCCCGGGCCTAAAGCCCATCTAAGTCCAAAACCGAATCCCGGGCCTAAAGCCCATTATAAAGTTGGGCTCAAAGCCCGTTACCCAAGTCCAAAGGTTATCAAATTAAGTCATCAAAATCTCATTACCGGGCCTGGGCCTGATGTAGACTAATTTCCATCTAAGGGTTTTACCCGAGCCCGAGTTACCATCCTAAAGGTTCTACCCGCATCGGACAAACCGGTCACAAGCTATTCGCTTCCCGCTCTCGGTTTCTACTATGTATAATACAATTAATACAACCCAAATCCGAATAAATAATACATGCCATGAGTGCACAAATTATACATCAAGGTAATACCGTTAAATGCCGAAACAAAACCCGAGCCCTCGTCGGAAAATTCCCGAGCCTCGCCGGATTCCGGTGACCTTGCCGAAATTCACCCAAACTACTAGAATCCAACAACAACACTGCCACCATTCAAACATCACCCGATTCAACAACAACCAACACAAAAAATTGCTTGGGAGATTATAATCGAATTAAGGACAAGCTGTGGCAAGGGAACCTTACCTGGAAAATCAACTAAATGTGCCCGGAATCCGTCCACAGCCAAAGCCCGAGCCGTAAAGCACCTCTGCCCGAACACAACACTTCTGCCTGCAG
Source organism: Turnera subulata (assembly GCA_028386065.3). NCBI lineage: Eukaryota > Viridiplantae > Streptophyta > Magnoliopsida > Malpighiales > Passifloraceae > Turnera > Turnera subulata. The sequence goes on along the minus strand of JAKUCV010001694.1, from coordinate 27,496 downwards.
CAACAACCAAATCGGCCGAGCCACCACCCACACTCAACAGCAAACACCGGTGACCCCAATACCGTGCACAAGCAGCACCATCACAGCCCCGAGCTAACCCCTACACCGAGTAAGACCAGTTCCGGCCAACCACCGCAACAACCACACACCCGACAGCCGACCACAACACAGCCGAACCACCAACCACATCAGCACGGAGAAAAAGAAATTAATAGAGGAAGAGGGAAAAGAGGTCGGAAGCTTACCCGACCAAGGCGACAGCGGCGGCGACCTGAATCCACTCTGCAAGCAATGGTGGTGGCGGCGTGGAGTAACGGTAGACGGTGCTGGCGCTTCGTTAAGGAGGATAGGAGGTCGAGTGAGTGGGTAAAGAAGGAAGGTTGGAGGGTACAACAGCCGGAGAAAAGGAGGATGGGGTGTTGATGATGACGAGAGGGAGAGTGAGAGAGAGAGAGAGAGAGAGAGAGAGAGAGAGAGAGAAGGGGGAGGGTGTGGGAGCGGCGGCCAAATGAGGAAAGGGGAGGAAAAAGAAAAAAAGAAAAGAAGAAAAGAAAAGAAGAGGTCGGGCTAGGGTTTGGCCGCCCTAGTGCACGACCTGTCGTTCCACTTAGGCGCGGTCAACGCCCCTACCTGGTCAACGCATTTTTTTTTTCACTCTTTCAAAACTACGTAGTTTCGATTGAAACAAGGATAAACTTCGCGTTTCACCCCGATCTCGAATCCGTTTTGCACCCAACCCAATCCAAGAGCAATTCCAACTCCACATTGACAATTCCTAAGAAAATAATTTATTTTCCCTTAACAAAAAACTCGAAAATCCATCGAGGATAAAATTGGAATAAAATTTCGAAAATTCCATAAATTAAATTTTAAAAATCCGGGGCGTTACAAAGGGAGCAAAACCAAAAAGTAGAGAAGAAAAAAGGAAGGAAAAGGAGAGGGAGAAGTTTGAGGGAAACCGGTTAAAGGAAGAGAGGAATCATGGAGAGAAAAGAGAGGAAGTGGGAGCCAAAGTGAAGAAGCAGCGGAAGAGAAAAGAAAAGGGAATAGGGTTTTGGCTTGCCAAGACCAAAACGATGCCGTTTTGGTCTTTGGCACGGTCAACCCCTTCCGCTAGTCAACGCCTCACGTTGTAGGTTAGGTTCTATTTTTTTTTATTATTTTTTTTCCTTAACGCAAAACTACGTAGTTTTAATTAAAAACTACAATAACCTTCGTATTTTACCGGAACCCAAAATTATTTTGAAAGAGACTCGATCAAGGAATAATTCCACAATAATTGGAATATTCCCAAAGCAATAATATACCAAAATTGCAAAAATTCCTTAAGGGGTAGAATTGGAAATAAAATTTCAAAAATTTCGGAAAAACCATAGAAATTAAATACCAAAAATTCGGGGCATTACAACTGAAACGCCTGTATCCCAAATTGTCTAATTTAATTAATTAAAACATATGAAAAGACCAAATTGCCCTTTCTACGCAAGACACGATACAAATAACATAATCAATGAACAATTATACAATAAATTATACAATACAAATATGGAGCGGAAGACAGAAACATGAATGTAATGCACTCTATGGATCCGAGCCGAGGAGAGGATAACACTACCACCAGTTGATATGCACTGCTGATCATCGATCACTTAACCTGTGTAAAGACGTGAGGGGTGAGACCAACCACTGTCTTACCATAAAACAAATAAACCGCAGTATATAGAAACAACTCAACTGCGAATACACAGAAATCAACAGAAAGGCAACAAACACACCATCAAGGTGACTGAGCAACATCCAGTTAATTGTCCATTTTATTAAGTCATTGGGCCCCCGCTACTATGCATGCGGATCATCTAACTCGGGACTCAGCCAATACAATCACAGTATCCATAGAGTCGGCAATACCGCACATGCTCACAGGGTAGCCCGCATTTAGCGCACAGCATACCCTCTAACAAACCAAATCCCGCACAGATCACAGGGTAGACTAGCAACATTGCATAGCAACGATTAATATATAATGTATCGAATAATATGTTGCATATTTAAATGATGATTATCTTGTTTATATCGTATCCCGGGGCAGAAGGACAATTTGGTCATTTTACATCTCATAAATAATTTAATTAGTTATTTTGGGATATGCACCTGCTGAGGGTCGGAGCGACCCGGTATTGTTGTTGAAATGATATGCTTACCTTTACAGCTTAGGCTGTTGCAAGGTTTGTTTGTGGAATATCCAATGCTTATTAGAGTCAGTGTAGACTCTTGACTCTTTGCTTGTGTTTCTTGTCTCCGTGGAACTGGCCAATACAAGTAAGAGCCATCGGTTAGTTTTTAGAAGTTACATCTGTCAAGAGATGATCTAATATGATGCTTATAGATATGATTCTTGTAAACTTGGTGATCATGTTATTTGTGGTCTGATTATTTGAGCTCGAGGACTTGAATTTACCAGTGATTATTATAGGGATTAAATCCTATTCGGAGTTCGAGCTGATAATTTCTTGAATTAATTTGAGGTTGACCCAATGGCATGTATGGGGAAATATCTTTCAATAATACTTCAGGTATTTAACTTGGTTGAGATTTGAGGTATTGATGGTGTTTGTGATTAAAGAGTTTTGATCATGAATGGTTGTTGAAGTTTTTGCTTATATGTGGGTTGAGGATACCGATAGTGTGTTCATATTGAGGTTTGACTTTTAACAGTGATGTAATTGGAAGTTTTGATTATACTACTCTTGTTGAGGTGTAGGTTCCCTCATCTCCTGTGAATATTAATAAAGTTTAGGTTATAAGGCTAGATGTGTGAGCTTGCCTTGGGTGTTGTGAGTTAAACGTTTGGAGTATGATAGGGTAAGTGTTGGAATGAACTTGTAATATTTGGGTTCTTTATCAAAAGTATTATGATGATTGTGGTAATTATGGTTTGAGAGATAGATTCATGAGTATGAGCTATGAAAGGATGTTTGGGTCCTAAGTTTTAGAATTATAGCTACGATATCTCGGTAATGTTTGGTTTCTAGTGCCTAAGTATATTCCGGGAATTATACTATTTTGGCTGAATTGGTGTGTGAGAAATAAAAATACTTTGAGGTTCAGAACATGAAATAGATTATAGATTTTTGGTCTTCACAATGGGAGTGATGATCTTGTTACTAAAGTAACAATTTATGATTTTGTATTTGAGAATATGCTTAATGGATTAAATTATTGGATATGTTTTCTTGAGTGATGATAAATGAAATGGTTTATGAATTCTGATATTATTAATGTTGATCTTGGTTAGAGGAGACTCTTGGGTTAGTGCTTTGATCTTATGCTCTATTAATCATGTTTGGCTAAAGTCGATGATCGACTTGGTATATCGGAGTTCTTGCCTGGAAATGTGATTGTGGGACATGATGGTTCTCTTGGTAGTATCGGCTAGGGCTAAGCATATTTACCGTACCGACTGAGCCGAACCGGTACCGACTTAATTCGGCTCGGCATCGGTCAGCAAATCATGCCTTACAAAAAAATCGGGGCGGTAGCATCTCCTACCGATAAATGGCGGTACTATGTCGGTATGGGTTGGGTCGGTATGTCGGTATACCGACATATACTGTCCCCACGTATAAATACTAATCAAAATCCTAAATTCCTAAATTATTCTTAACTTTCTCCCCCCCTCTCTCTCATTGGTTCTCTCTCTCTCACGCCGCCAGCCCATCATCGCCTTCTAATCTTTACCTAACAAAATTCTCTTCCTCTCTCTCATGCCACCACCGCCTCCTCAGTCCTCACCTAACAAAATCGCCGCCTCCTCCTCTCTTCCTCTTCTTGACCAAACCACCATGGGTGATTCAAGTGTGAGTTTATGGGCTTTTTGTTGTCTCTCCTCCCCTCTCTTCCTCTGTTCTTCTTTCTATTCACCCCTCTTTTTCTTTGTTTCTCCGAATTTCAATTAGTTGAGATTCGTTGTGTTTGTTGGTTGGATTTGTGGTGGATTATGACAGCATGGTGGTGATGGATTTGGAGCCTGCAATCCGGGGTGTTGATTATGGTTTTGCATTTAGGATTTGTGTAATTTTGGCTATATTGATTCTTAACTCTCTCTCCCCCTCTCTCTCTCATCCGTTAATTTTGGTGTTGATTGATGGTGGGATTTATCTCTATATTAATGGCAAGATTTGGGTTGCTTTTTGAAAAATTCCATTACACATCATATTTGGTAAGATTGTTTGATTTGAAACTGGATTAATTGCAAGATTTGGGTGTAATTGTGTTATAAAATTTTCATGTTTTGCACTTTCTATCTTAACCAGAGAAACAACATCTAAATCAAAATTTTGATTTCTTCTTCAATTGAATTTGCAATTTTATGTTTAAAAGTTGTCTTTGTTTGTATGGGTCAAGTCGGCGCGGTATTGTCGGTATGCCGACCGAACCGAGTCGGTACGACCCAGTTGTCAGGGCGGTATGGATCGATCGGTAGGGAGTCTGTAGAAGGATCCCTTTGGTACCGTTGGTATGACCAAAAATCGGCTCAGTATTACCGAACCGAGCCATTTGCTCTCCCCTAGTATCGGCCAGCGGTACTTTGATACCGGATAATTCATGTTTGTTTCAGTTAAGCACTTGGTTGCTTAACCTATTACGTAAATTCCGAGGACGAAATTTTGTTAAATGGGGTAAAACTATAACGCCCCGAAATTTCGGTATTTAAATCTGTGGTTTTTCTGAAATTTTTAAATTTTATTTCCAATTCTACCCCTTACGGAATTTTCGCAAATTTTGGTTTATTATTCCTTTGGGAATATTCCAATTATTGTGGGATTATTTCTTGATCGAGTCTCTTTCAAAATAATTTGGGTTCCGGTTAAATGCGAAGGTTATTGTAGTTTTTGAATTGAAACTACGTAGTTTTGGGTTGATGAAAAAAGAAAAAAATAAAAATAGAACCTAACATACAACCTGACGCATTGACTAGCGGAAGGAGTTGACCGTGCCAAAGACCAAAACGGCGTCCTTTTGGTCTTGGCAGGCCAAAACCCTATCTCCCTTTTCTTTTCTCTTCCGCTGCTTCTCCACTTTGGCTCCCATTCCTCTCTTTTCTCTCCACGATTCCTCCCTCCCTTTAACCGATTTCCCTCAAACATCTCCCTCTCCTTTTCCTTCCTTTTTTCTTCTCTACTTTTTGGCTTTGCTCCCTTCTCTACCCTGTATCTCTTTCCCTTTCCTCTGCAGCGAATTACTGTCGCACCATCTTCACATCTCTCTCTCGCCGCCACCATTTTTCTTCTTCTTCTCCCCTTGGCGCCGCCACTGCTGATTGCAGAGAAGGCCGAGGCGGGGCCCAGGTTCGGTGCGCAGCAAGGAGCGCCTGCGCGTTGGTAGAAGTCGTCATCGTTTCTCGGTAAGCCGCCCTGCTCTTCTTCTTTTCTCCTCCTTTGTGCCGATGTCGGTTTGGGCTGATGTTGTCTCTATGTTTTGCGCTCGATTGGCGGCCGGCGGATGCGTGGGTGATGTTGTTTTCTCAGTGGTGTGCTCGGGCGATGCGGGGATAAAGCTCGGGTCGTCGCCGTCATGGTCAGTATTCCCAGTGTGTTTCCGGTAAGAATTCCAATGTCCTTTGATTGCTTTTGGGTTGATAAAGATTCTGTGAATGTGTGTTTCTATTGAATTGATTGTTGGGTGATGTTTCTTTTTACTCTTCTGTTTTCGGGAACTGCTTGTTTAGGGTGTGTTTGGAAACTTGTTTTCAAAACAGCTTTTCAGTTTTCATGCTTTTTAAAAAGTTAAAAACTTGTTTGGATAGATGAAAACTACTTCATTCCGAGAAAAAAGTTTTGGGAGAAGTGTCTTTTGAGAACTAAAAAGTGAAAACTAAAAAAAGTTGTTTTGGGAGGGTTTTGAAAAGAGGCGGTGGCATAATGATAATTATTTGAAGTTTCATTAATAGCACTTTCGTAAATAAAGGAGACGCGGTGGTAATGTGGTAATTATGTGAAGTTTCATTAATGGCATTTCCGTAAACAAAATGACGAGGTGGCATTCCGGTAAATATTAAAAAACGAGGTTCATTAATGGCACTTTCGTAAATAAAAAGAAAACAAAAATAACCTATTCAAATGAATTTTCAAACTCTTTGGCCACTAGAAAACACTTCTCTATTCTTAATTTTCACAACACTTCTTAAAAAACTAAAAACTAAAAACTCTCCCAAACACACCCTTAGGCTCTATGTTAATCGTTTCCTTTCATAAATAACCTTGAAATGAAACAAGCTTGTTAATTGATGATTTTCTGGCCACAAATCGATTACTTAAAATAATAGTACATGTGTCTTTAGCTTGGCAATGTTGGTTTGACACAACACGTGCACGTGGTTTTTGTTAGAAAATGGTGAGTCCACCCATAAGGGGTGCTCACTTAAGCCCAACTAGGCCCAACTAGTGTATTATATAAGCCGCCACATGGGGAGGCTGAGATACCGAATGTAATATACACATGTGTTGTGTAAACACTGTGATAACCTGCACACACTACATTCTAGGGTTTAGACCGTGGAAACTAGGAGGCCGATCCGACACACTGTGACGGTCTCCACCGACCAGTAATTCAAGCCGTGGCTCCTGATCCTGACAACGCTTCTGCTTCAGTCTTACAGATAAGTATCCTTATCTATGCTTTGTACATGTATATGAAATCCTTCATTGGTAGCGGAGCCATTAGGCTTGTTTTCTGATTGATTCTATTTATATGTAAAATCTAGAATCACATGAATCAATTTCACGGTATATTCAATATATTGATTTGTTCAATTCAAAAACAGAATTGCCGTATCGTTTTGTTCAATTCAAATGTGAATTGATTTGTTCGACTCAATTAATTTGTTTGATTGTTTACAATTGTGTATCGTTTACTCTAAAGAAAATCAATTTCTCTATATATGTTATAATCGTTTGTGTACAATAAATGATTGTATCTGATGAATTAATTGACTTAACAACCGTTGTTGTTGGATTTGTTTATCGGTGAATTATGGTGAATATTGGATCTGTGCATGAGTTGTTTTGGAAACCCAAAAGTAGAAAACCCCAATCCTATTTATTCACTGCACACGGCGGTGGACAAATGGAGCACTGCTGCAGACGGCGGCAAGGCACAGGCTCGCTGCACACGGCGGCGACCGAGCTGGGAGGGGACTCGAACCGCAGCACCAACACGGTGGATGCACGACACCGGCACGATTGTTAGTGACCGGAAGGATGAATTGTGGTGGCGTGGAGGCTCGACGAGTGGGTCGTCGGTTGTGGCTTCATGGGTGGCGACTGGCGAGCAGCGCGGCCGGGGCGAGGCGGCGTTCGTCGTCATCAAGCCGCCCTGAGCTTCTGCGTCCTCGTCGGTAGTCACGGCTGGCAGGGGTAGGCGGCATGGGCAGCGGCGCGCGATCTGTTCGCGTGTCCGGCGACGCCCGCGGCTGTAGCGGCAGTTCTCGTTGCCACTACGCCCTCCGGTCACGGTGGACTGCTTCGGTGGGAGCTTTGTGCGTTACTGTGGCGGCGGCGGCTGGTCACTGTGGGGGAGAAAGAGAGGAAACCCTAGGGTTTCTTCTCACACCTCCCACGTGTCAGCAATAAAAAAAAAAAAACTGATGTGTCGGCAAGCCAAATAAGTCGGCTGACCGAGCCGTTTTCGATTTGACGAGCCGAGCCGAGCCTAAACAATGCCATGTGGGCCTCTTGTTTATTTTGGGCTTTTGTAGCTTATATTATTTGGGTTGGACAAATTTAATGGGCATAAGGCCTATTATGGACCATTTTTTTTTAAGGCATAAGGTCTTACCAATTTTTTTTTGTATGGCCTAAATTAAACATATGGTTTAATTAAAATTAATTTAGACATACAGTCTAAATTATTTTCTCTTTTATATGGCCTATAAAAATAAAATGGACTTATTTTTTTGGACAGACGGTCTAAAATTATTCTCTTTCCATCAACATATGGTTGAATAAAATAATATGGACTTATTTTAGGCATATGGTCTAAATTATTATTTTAATTGGGTTTGGGACCTAATAAAATAACTACAAGTCTTATATTTTTTTTTTTTAGAAAAAGAGATGGTCCGTTTAGACATATGGTCTAAATTAAATCCCTTCTATTGACATATGGTCAAAGAAAATATAATAATGGACTCTTTTTTTTGACATATGGTCTACAAATTAATTTTATTTTGGGTTTAATAAAATAAGCCTAAATAAAATAAAATTAATCGAGACAAAAGTCTAATATTATTATATTTTTAGAAGAGATGGTGAATATAAAAATAAATTTTTTTAGACACACGGTCTAAATAAATCTTATTTTTTATATCTCATGACCTTAGTAAAATTTGTCCATGTTAGACATATGGTCTAATTAAATTTTATTTTATGGCATACGGCTTAGAATAAAATTATGAAGGGTTTCAATATTTTTTTCTTAATAGATCTAGACAAAGAAATTAGTCACATGGACTAATTCTTTTGACATAAATTTTGTGTTTATGTTTTATCACCAATAAAACACAATCCGAATATTTCTAGACCATTTTCTTTGTGAATTTGGCACGAGAAATATTTACCCAACGGTTCAAGCATGCGTAATACACGATTACCTGCTTTAATGTTAATTAGTTTAACATTATGAACTAGTTGCTATTTAGTTTAGCATCACATGTTAATTAGTTTAACATTGTTGGGTTGTTCAACTTATAATCCACATGGGATTATAAAATTGTGCTTGACAAATATGTTGTCTGGAGCATGATTAATGCTTAGCTGTGTTATTGGTTAAATTAATTTTCATTATGCATTCAACTTTAGGACGATGACTACGATGACTGGGAACATAGTGAACTTTCGACTCCGGGTTATGTATGTGATTATTAACTTAGCCAATCGAAGCTTAGCATTATATATGTATGTATGTTGAACATTATACCTTAAGTGTGATCCTTTTGTGTATTTTATTTGTTAAATATTATTACTGCTTCATATGTATTGCCGTATAGCTCAACAAAAGGTTGATGCTTTATGGAGATAATCATAAAAACTGGAATTTAGAATTCTAATATGTGTTGGTAGAGCAAAAGTGCTCTTGTGATCATCAATATTGTCATGAAAGTTGAAGACAGATTAGTGCGGCAAACCATACAATACAAAGTACTATTGTAACAAAAGTGTTGCAATGATGACCAAAAAGGGTCATTTTCCAATGATGAAATTGGATAGTACAAATTGGTACTTTACTTTGCATGAGTTAGCAAATTTTGTGTTTGCAACAGTCTTATTTTGTGTGTAACTGAATATAATTCTTAGTGAATTATAGACTCAGTAGCCACACATTATATTGTATGGAGATGTGATACCTGATCGACGTTAAGTCTCACATGGAGAATAAACATTTTGACATGTAAGTAGCAACAATAATGTGTTGCTTAAATACTCATATCATACAAGTTAGTCTTGTGTAACATATGAGATAAGATTTTACATGATAGATGTCTTTTCTGACATGTCTTGGTTTTAGTAACCACACACGTTTTCATGACAAATTATAAAATTGATTTTGGTTCAATAATCAATTTTATATGGCTTTAGTCTTATTACCGAGTAATGCTAGATTTGGTCATACTGACCAACAGAGAATGCCAAGGTTAGCAAATAATGTTTGCTTCCTAGCATTATACAAGTAGAATTGTCTACTTGTAAGTGTTATCTAGCCAATTATTGACCGTTCGGTAAAGTGATTGAAGCAAGTTCTTCATGTCTATTTGTCCGCTGGACATTTGTGTGTCCATTTACGTTCGGACTCGGCATCAAGCATGTTTTTCTTTTTTTTCCTTCATTATGCCCAATTACATCTATTTAATTTTCTAATTTTTAGAGGCATTAAGTTGTTTCTAAAGCTATATGAGCTTCATAGAAAATTAACTAGATATGAAGATATAAAATCTTCATGCTAATTGTGATCGTTTTGTCGATCCAATCAGTTGGGCATGTGATGAAAGGATATAGTGCATTGGTTGACTATTCCTAACAATCTATGACAAAATGTGTTATAGAGTGACATAATGGAATGCTTCTGTAACGGTTAAGTAAACGAGGGCGCAAACCTTATTGCCACATGGGTAATATTTAATTGGTTGCTGCCTATATACTTAACAGTATGCCTACATTGTCAGTTACAACTACTTTACATATGTTGTTGAGTAGAATGCTTCCCACCAAGTGTTTTAGTAACCTTGGCAGTTATGTTACTTATAAACATTATTCCTCTCTAGCTAGCAAGATGTGCCTTCAGAGGAAGACAAGTGTCTTATGAGGTACTTACTAACCTCTAAGGTTATATGTTTATAAGTCAACAGAACAGTGGGAGTGTAACTGAGATTAAACCAACAGATGTTACATTCTTAGTGATTGAGTTTCCTAAGAAGGGTGAGATAGGTTAAGGCCTATCTTTATTTGAGGAAGAGGATTAAGACGTGCAAGGATTACTTTATTCGAGTGGGAAGATTTTTACAGATGATGAATTAGTTTCTCATCAATAAACTTCCTCATCATCAAGTCCGAATAAAAGTAATCTTGTTGTTCCGAGTGGGAGCGATAAAGATAGATCTTGTTCTAAGTGGGAGCGAGATTAGCATTTTAATCCTAGTGGGAGCCATGTTGATCCAAATGGGAACAACATACCTGAATTACAATTAAGTGTGATTCTCATAAAAGATTGTCATTGATCATTTGACATCAAAGATAGTGGGTCTTTTATGATATTCCTACATGATGAGCCTAAAAGAGGCTGCCTCAAAATTCTTCTAAAGAAAAATGGATAAAGGCACTTGAAGAACACATGAAGTCAATGAGAGTCAATAAAGTTTAAGGACTGGTTGATCTCATTGAAGGACACAATGCCATTGGGAACAAATGTGTTTTCAAAAGCAAGCATAAGGCTAGTGGCAAAGTTGAGGAATTTAAGACTTAACCAATAGGTAAAGATACACTGGAAAAAGAGATAGATTACAAGAGTCAATCTCGTTTTTTGTGAGTTTTACCTATGTATGGATGTTTCTAGCTATTATTTCAAACTTAAATCTTGGATTACGTCAAATGGATGTAATAATGCCTTTCTCAATGGAGATTGAATGAAACCAATTGTGTTTCATTAAAGAGGACCACAAACATATGGTTTGTAGACTTTGAAGTCTATATTGGTCTTCTAATCCTGAAGGCATGTACCAAGTAAGTTTGTAATTTATATATAGTATGTATATGACATACTTATAGCTAGAAATGACATGGAGTTAATCAACAAGGTATTGGACCTAGTTGTCATCTCAATCGAGATAGATGATATGGATAAAAATTGTATATAAACTTGAAATTAAGATTTCAAGATATTGTTTCAAGATATTATTGTATTTTTCGTAAGAGAATTACACTAATAAAGCTTTGGAATAATACTATATGCATCAAAGTAATCCTATCTAAACTCCTATCAATAAATGTCATACTTTGAGAAAACAAGTGTCCTAAGGCTCTTGATGAGTGTGATGAATAAGCCAAGTTCCATAACGGAGCGCAGTCAGAAGTTTGTTGTACACTATGGTGTATGATAGACTAGATATTGGTTAAGCAAATGGCTTAACAGATAGATGTCAATCCGACATAGGCATAGCACATTACAAGCAGTTAAAAAGGATCATGGGATGTCTATAGAAGTCTGCTGTTTATATTTTTGTCACCAAGTTAGGAAATGTCCTTCTTGGTTGAATACACAAGCCTTGACTACATCTAGATATATACTCTTACTAAATGATGGCGTCATATCATAGAGTAGTAAGAAATGATCATTTGTATTCTTGACTGTGATTGAGGCTAAATATGTGGCTCTCGCTTCAGCAGTGTAAAAGTTATTTGGTTGAATAAATTCTTGGATTTGTGAGATGGATAATGCATAGGACACTGACCTAGTGTTAGTCAACTATGACAGTGAGGTTGCAATTTTCATTGCCAGGAATAGTTAGTTTCTCCAAATAAGTAGACATCCGATACAACTATGCATATGGCATTGTTGTATGCAAGGTTGTGAATGTGAAGTATCTGTCTATAAGAGACAAGTGACCAGATGCACTGTTTAAGCCTTTACCTTGGGATGTGTTTGTGGAACACATTAGGTTTTAAAATTGTGTAGGCTTAAGTACTTCATTTTATGCTTATTATTTTCCCAAAGTTCACAACCTGTGTTTAATATTCTTGCTATCAAATAAGTTGATTTGCATACATACATATGTATGAATGTTACGTACATTCTTCATTTATTTATTTAAGAGTATGTCTAGTAGACACGAGGTTAGCCCTCTCACACGGGTAACCGCCTCCTTATCTTAGTGATAAGTGGAGATGAGACAGATTTTAAGCAAAATTATCAGACGGATAATTTCAGAGCTTGTAGCTTAAAATCATAAATGTCGACTATATAATGACATAAGGTCATTTTTTTTAATGGTGGAATACGTTCACCAAGTCTACTTAGTGGGCCAGATGTGAGTTCAAGTTTGATGTGTAGATCGAGGAACTCATATTTGGACACATATGGTGTCTAGATATCATCTGTACAACATTCCATATGGGAAAGACATACGCTCCACGGGAAAGGAGAAAATGCTGTAGCACATGTTTCTTACCATGTGTGCGTCTTGCCGACCAAACGGGTTTACATAAGTTCAATCTCCGCTTACTGTTGTGTGAGACCCAGAGCCTTTATGGTGGCTCGATTGTGTACCATCAGGACTCCGATCAGATACTTGAGATTCAGCTTAATGTTTGCTATCATAGTGTGTTGCCAAAGGACCATGGACACTGATTCGGTCTGGCGGGACATGTCTAGAAAAGCAAGTTAAGTTGAGTTAAGGGGATCGTGAGAAGAGGAAGATCATTGACCGAAATCACATTAGTTTGTATTCACCGGTGCACCAATTATGACATACGGTTATAATTGTGAATACAATGTATCTTTAAAAGAGAGATCTTCGGTAGATTTCTAATGTGATTTATGATCTAGGGTACTTGCATACTTTTTGATCTACTTGCAGGTTTCTTCTGGATGAGAGGCTATATATTCCTAATAGATGCATAGCATTTAGCTCTCACTGTATGCTGGTCGCACGGTTCTACTTCCCTGTATGGATGTTTGCAGTTTCTGATGAGAATCTATTTCTCATGATTGTGTTTATGAGCACTCCCATTATGTGTGAGTGGGAGATGTTGGAAAATGGTGAGTCCACCCATAAGGGGTGCTCACTTAAGCCCAACATGGCCCAACTAGTGTATTATATAAGCCGCCACAAGGGGAGGCTGAGATACCGAATGTAATATACACATGTGTTGTGTAAACACTGTGATAACCTGCACACACTGCATTCTAGGGTTTAGACAGTGGAAACTAGGAGGCCGATCCGACACACTGTGACGGTCTCCACCGACCAGTAATTCAAGCAGTGGCTCCTGATCCTGACAACGCTTCCGCTTCAGTCTTACAGATAAGTATCCTTATCTATGCTATGTACATGTATATGAAATCCTTCAGTTTTTGCCTTGATTCTTTTGGATATTAAATCCTCCGGATGTATGTTTGGCTTGCTGCGGGTTTATATAGTGTCTAGGGTAGTGTGCACATGGTTGCCATGGTTGCCATATGATTTCTATAAATCTTGTTTATAAACTATTTTCCTCTGTGTGCACCGATATGGTATGGTATTAGCACTTTTAAGCAGTTGTTATGTCTTGACAAAAGTTGACACTGAGGACAAAATGTTTCTGCCATGTTTTAGAAAATAATGCTTCAATGAATTTAATAATGAACATGCACTTTACTAAAATAGTTATCTCAACCCATGATGATGCAGTACTACACATCAAAATTCACTGTGTAATTTGTGTCATTCCTTTTAAGGGAACCATCGCGAGTAAATAGTTTTTCCTGTCCTTTCACTTTGTCGATTTCGTATTTGTTGTCCCTCTTTGTTCAATTTCACTTATGGTGTCCCTAAAGTTATAATTTTCAAGGTCATCTTGTCCATTTCACCACTATTGCAGGTTGATTGTTGTAGTGTTGACACAGGTCATATGGAGCCTACACAACTTTTTTTTAATATTTTCTATTTATTTAATAAAATTTTTTTCTTAAAGAACTTTTAAAATGAGTAAAAACTTAAGAAAAAAACATTTCATTTTATTTTAAAAAGTTGAGTCATTTTTTCCAGTAAAAAAGAACTTGAGACGTTACTGTTCTATTAACTACATTAATATTTAATAATAAAAATTATTTCAAATTAGAACTCAATCTAAAATCTATTCGTTTCAGTTTCTCAGAAAAAAAACTATTATTTTCCAACCTTGAAAATACTAATCACAAACAAATTAAAAAAAAACCAAAATAATTATTTTTTTCAAGAAAGAAAATACAAAAACCCATCCCCACCTTAAAACACAAAATTCAAGTTGAGTCGACTAGCCGCTCTCAAACATCTAGGGAAGAAGAACAATCAGCCACTCACATAGAAATTTGGGGAAGAAGAACAACCAGCCACTTCACCATCTAAATATATGGGATGCAGAATAAGATTAAACAACAACCAATTCAACACAACCCGAATCCACCATCAATCCAACAACACAGAACTCAATTACCACTCTTACAATCAAATAGGGTGTAAGTTAAAGAAATCGAGAAAAGAAAAGGGAGGAGAAGCAGCAGCCGTGACAAAATGGGTGTTTATGGCCTGCTGTTGCTGCCTTGGCAGCATAGGGCCGCCTTGATCTGTGCCTTGGCTTCCTAATCCCTTGTCAGGATCTTGATGAACAATTTGGACATGGCAAAGAAGAGGTACTTCGTGATATGGGAGGAGATGGTGGAGGAGTCAAGCCAACTAATCTGCAGTCTCCACCTCTCTTATACAGAATTCCATTATCAAGTGTACCCCTGACATATCTCAAGATTCTTCTGACTGCTTCCAAATGAGGCTTCTTCAAGTTTCGCATATACCGGCTCATCACACCGACCGCATAGGAGATGTCTGGTCTTGTTTGAGCCAGATATATCAAACTACTGTAAGTATCCGGTTCATGCAATTGACAATCAAAAGCACAAAATACAACATGTATGCGCAGCAGAAATACCGGATACACATGGAGGATCCATGTGAAGGGAGCTAAACTGAATAACAATTTTTCATACCTGTAACGGTTGAGGTCTTTCACCCAACTGTAGAACCGAATCAGCTAGAGCCAGACAAAAGCCTCGTCTCTCTACGGTATCCACACGAACCGCTGTAACCGGTTGAAGAACGTCTCACGACTTTAACCTGAGCTCTCCCGAACTGGTGTGCTAGCAACAGGTTTCCGGGAGCTTTTGTGTGTGGTGTTTTTCTCTCAATTTTTCAGACCACTCAAGAACTCTTCTCAAGCTCTGAAAAATCTCTCAAGAACAAGTGTGTGTGAGGAAGAAGATGAGCAATAGTGATCTGATCACTCAACCCTCAAAGGCATAATGCATTAGTGGAGTTAATGGCCAACATAGTGGTCCACTAAGCAACATGATTATGTCTCCACATAATCATGTTTCCCACTAAGCATTATCAACACAACTCAGCATGTTTAGGTTAAAAAATTTGACATTTAGTGAACCAAACCAGCCCAAAAACGACCGTGATCCAACCACGGTCCAACCGCGGTCCAACCACACCTTGGTTCAACCATGGTCCAACCACGGTTCAACCACCTGCTCGAATCAACGGCTGTAAGTGTGTGACCCTGTAAGCACTTGTATGTTCGGCAATAATCGTAAAATCTCATTTTACAATTATAAGCAAAGAGCGGCGTCTAGCAACACATCATTGCCACCCGAACGACAAGATCAATACTGATTCCACGTGTCTCGGAACATGTCATCGTCCTTTCGTCCCATTATCAAGATTAAACACGAGACATGGAATATGTCAATCTCGCATATGTTTAATCTCGGTTTCTTGATCCTCGAGTCAACCGGTAAAACGGATACCAATGATATCATATATAATTATCCGAGCATGGCCATGCATTTACGGTTCAACTCTATCAAGAAACACTCCGATAATATACCCGTTATATGGGTTGGATGAATCCCCTCTGGATCATACAAAACCCACTACACACTCATCATATACCCAATGATTACCCTTATGTCTATCCAGTTACAGATGACCAGGAATAATATCAAAGCATATGACTCACATGTTGGGAACCTTGATGATCACAGGTCTAAGGACAATACATTATAAGAACCGCTATCGAAAAAACATATAACGTTCCATGTAGCGTTCTTATGTGGGTCGGTCCAGTCCACAAGTTCTCTAACTTGTACTCGTATGTTGAATTCATATCACATATAAAGTCTCAACATACGCTAGTCTTAATTTATTATTACAACCCATCCATAATAATAATCGACTAGGGACAATTTAAGAATATGAAATATTCTAGGGTTATAAGTATGTGCAAGCGTTTATCTCATAAACGATACTTATTGGAATAACCTTAATGTGTATACACGACTATATACGATCATCCATTGATTGGCTTTTGGGCATATTACTAACAACTACCCACCAATTGACGATACATCGTTGCATCTTACAAATCTTTTCCTTCATGAGCACACAACTTAGCATTTGGCTCCATAGGCGTCGATATTGGTTTGCAATCGTGCATTCCAAATTTCTTCAGCAAATCTTTGCAATATTTCTGCTGATGAAGAAAGATACTTTCTTGTGTACGGTCAATCTCAAGACCAAGAAAGTGCTTAAGCTGTCCAAGCTCTTTCATCTGGAAGCGAACTGATAAATTCTGTTTTGTCTGGAGAATTTTTTATTCACTATCTCCTGTGAGGATTAAGTCATCCACATAGACCAGCACTATTGTTAACTTCCCTCCTCTAGCTTTAACAATCAAGCTAGAGTCCGCAGTTGTCACAACATAACCACCCTGGACTAAAAACTCAGCAATTTTGCCATACCAGGCCCTTGGTGCTTGTTTTAGTCCATAGAGGGACTTCCGGAGTTTACATCAAACTCGGGATGATCTTGACTCTCGAAACCCTTTGGTTGATCCATGTAGATCTCTCGATCTAGCTCCCCATGCAAAAATGCATTCTTCACGTCCATTTGCCACAGGTTCCAGTTCTTACTAGCTGCAAGTGCTAGTAGAACTCGCACAGTTCTAAGCTTTGCGACTGGACAGAACATTTCATCGTAGTCTAGTCCATACTGTTGAGAGAATCCTCGAGCTACCAAACTAGCCTTGTACCTCTCAATCGATCCACCTGTGCGACGCTTTATCTTGTAAACCCATTTGCAAGAAATAGGCTTTACTCCTCCTGGAAGTGGCACAAGCTCCCAAGTCTAGTTATGATCCAATGCTGCAAGCTCCTCTTCCATAGCTTTAATCCATCTTGAGCTCAAAGATGCTTCTTCAAAACTCTCAGGTTCTTTCACATCTTCTACAACAGCAGCATTGGCATACTTGGGATTTGGCTTCTTAGGTCTTACCGACCTTCTTGGTAGAGCTGGCGGTTCAGCTGCAACTAACTCGCCTTCTTCACTTGACTCACTATCTTCACTTAGCTCACCTTCTTCATGCTCTGCTGCACTCAGCTCGCCTCCTCCACTCGGCTCGATATCTCCACTTGACTCACCTTCTTCACTCGGCCTAACTTCTTCATTTAGCCTTTGGTGCACACCTGTTCGCCAAGGACTTTGAGCTACAGCTTCACCATCTCTACCGTCTTCTAAAACTTCAGCTTCTCTTAAACTTAGCTGAACTTGAGAAGACTCCACTGTCTCTTTCAGATTATCTGAATCTGGCAGTGCTTGCTTATTTGAGGACCACCATGTAGATATTTCATCGAATTCTGACAAATTTTGTAGTATGACTTTGTCATCTATCATATGGTTTGAACAATTTGAATCAACAATCCAGTCGTTCTCATAATCGATTTGATTATGTGTTGTTGCCGTAAATGCAAACTCTTCGTTTTCTATAGCAAACAATGCTTCAGCATCCCATTCTTCTTCATATTCGAATGTGGCAGCATTGCTCTCTATGGCTTTCTTCTTAGACCAACAGTCTTTCGCCATGTGTCCCTTCTTGTTACAGTTGTAACACTTTCCTTCGAACCTCCTTCCATTGGAATAGTTCTCTGAGCCTCCTTCACGAGTGCTCGTCTCACCATGTTGACTTTTAAACGTGTCACCATTCTTCTTGGATCCACCACCTTCATGCTGCTTCGAATTCCACTTGCTCTTCTTTGCATAGAGTGCCTCTTCTTCATTCTTCAACGAGACTCCTCCCATTTGCTTAGCTAAGTCTTCTTGACTGGCTAGCAAATTCTCAAACTCCTCAAGTGATGGTTGTTTTAGCCAACCTTGTATAGCAGCAATAAAGCTTCTAAATTCTGGCCTTAAACCATGGATAAGAATTCTCTTCATCCTGGAATCGCCCATAGACGCTTTTGGATCCAACTCTGAAATCTCACGGCACAAGAACTTCACTTTGTGAAAGTATTGTGCTATTGTCATGTTGCCTTGTGTCACTGACAACAACTCGTTCTCTAAAAGTTGAAGCTTCGTATCATTCTTTTTAGAGAATCGAGTGACAAGTGTATCCCAAGCTTCTTTCGGAGTTTCAGCTTTCTGTATGCATTGTAGCATTTCCTTTCCTACTGTGTCTTTAAAGCGAACATAGCCTTGCCCACTTTAATCTTCCACTTCCGCAACTCTCCGTTTGTATCTGCTGGTTGTGCTACCTCGGTACCATTGACCACTTCCCTCAGATCTTGTCCTTACAAGTAGGACATCATGCAGGTTGACCACGTACTGTAGTTGTTGTTGTTGAGCTTCTCCATTGCGCCGATAACTTAAAGGTCGGTCATTGTATCGACAAAAGATTCTCACAAAACACTGCTACGTGATCTCCCGAAGAAAGACCTGCTCCGCTACCAGATTGTTGAACTATGCGCAGCATTAAGCACTAACCTTTCACACTACCAACCTCGTTACACAGGCAGACTGTGCTGAGACTAAGCAAGACTAACTTGCACAGGCAGGTTGCGCAGAACCCGAGTTGAGAAAGATAGAAAAATCACAAAGACTAACAAGACAACAAACTAGAATAGAGAGAATACACTCTCAGAACACTCAGAGAGAAATACTAGAGAGAAAAGCTTGAATGCTATAGAAAAATGCTAGAAAGCTTGGGGTACTTTTCCATTAGAAAGTAGGGCCTTTATATAGGCTACAAAATTAACAATCTAACCTAGAAACTAGGAAACTACCAAATCAAATAGATATTTAACAACCAAGATCAAATCTAGAACATATCAACCTAGATATAATCTAGACAACTAAATCTTAATCTTTGACTAGATAATAAAAACAACCAAGATCAAATCTAGATGATAACTACCTAGATTTAATTTAATTTGGTGTTGATTTTTAACATTAAGGACGCGGGGGAGAGGAGATTGCTATGGGAGCCAGAGATGAAGGTGAGGATGTTGACGCAATGACGGCAGATGGAGACTTGAGGGGGAGTCGACGTTGTTGAGGTAGTGGAGGAAAGGGGAGAGAGACGAAGAGGGATTTTTTGGGGGGGTACATGAGCTGTAACTCTTTTCTTTTTTGGTATAATCGATTGTGAGAGTTAATTGATATTGAGTTAAAGAAACCGAAAAGGAAATTGGTTTAATCTAGTGAACGCATGTTTCTAAAACAAAGAAACTGAAGAGTTGTAAATGAGCTAACATATTTCTAAAAAAATCTATTGTAGTCAACTGATGTTTGTTAAAAAAAAAAAAAAAAATCGAAGTGTTAACCTCCACAATACGTATAATGTGGTGTATTTTTGGATATTAAAATTTATTCATTTTAATGGATTTTCAAAAATAAAATTTGATATAAAAAAAATAGGTTGTGGCAGGCTCCACCGACATGTGTCAACACCAGCCCTACCAACCTGCTTTAGGCTGTAAAATAGACATGGTGACCCGGTAAATCACGAGTTTAGGGACATCATGAGTGAAATTAAACGAAGAGGGACAACAAATGCGAAATCGAGGACGTGAAAGGACATAAAAAACTTTTTTACCGAACCATCGCCTCTACGCATATGCTTCACTAGGCTAATGACATATTAATTTCTTTTCTGTATCTGTTGGTACAAAAACTAATAACCGAAAAGGATCTATTCTTTTCAAATAGACGTGGTTATGCTGGAAAGTTTATTGGACGACCTTTTTGGGTCTTTAAATGGACATTGTTATAACTAATGTTTTTGGCTTGACGACAGACACATGATGAATTGGTTTTTCAAAAATAACTTTGACTTAAACTTTTTGTTTATGTTCTGGAAACATGATATGTGATAGAGACTAAGAACCAAGTACCTTTTTGCATCTCATGTCATTAATGTTGGGCCTTATATGTGGACACATTTTTGGGCTATTAATATAGGAACCCGACAATGACAAGGCAAGACATGGCTTTAGATCCAAGACAATTTCGGTAGTCCAGGTGAGGACTTATAAACCTTGGTATGGCGTTATTGCCTACGATACTCGGGCTAACTGTTCTCTGTTAATTTTATGGAAATCCTTGAATAAAAATGGGATCTATGTGTACTTGTATGCTTGTCTTGCTGCTTGTTGGTCTACATATGTCGGTGATAGCATAACGATTATTCCGTGGTTTTAGATTGTGTGTCAGGGTGATATAATATGCCTGCCGAGCATGAGTTGATTTGTTATGCATATAACATGATATACTATTGTGGTTAGCGTGGTGAATTGTGACCATAGGCCGGACTTGAGAATAAGATTTTAAATCCACACGACCTTGAACAATCATAATTTATGGCACACATAAGTTATTAAAGCATAACTGAGAACAATGTACTAAAAGAATGCTACTGCGGGGCTGTTGACCGGTTGGTTATATTTGGGCTTATGCCCTGACATGGGTTGATTCCCTGATTTTAATTGGGCTTATACCTTGACTTGGGTTTATAACCTGATTTTTTATTGGGCTTATGCCCTGATTGTATTTGGGCTTATGCTCTGACTGTCTGTACATACGTAACCGAGCTCGATGACGCAGTAGAGGGCCCTGAAAATAAAATACTCAATACTAACACACGATATGGAATAAATATTACGAAATGACTTATGAAAATTGTGGGTTTAAGTCTGATGATGACTTTGTGTTGTGAACTGGGACTTGTTTGTGCACAGTGGCTGTTACTGCCAATTTTCGATGTATTTCGTGGTTGACTTTTACATGTGTATATCTTGGTTTTTTTTATACTTGGTGAGACAGTGGTTTGGTCTCACCCCTCACATCTTTGAATAGGTTACCTGATCATCGGTTAGGATGCATATCAGCAGGTGGCGGTGCTCTCCTCCTCGGGTCGAATCCATAGAGTACATTGTATAAATGTTATCATATGTGTTTGTCTTCCGTTGCATACTCGATTATTATATAATCTATCGAATAATATGTTGCATATTTAAATGATGATTATCTTGTTTATATCGTATCCCAGGGCAGAAGGACAATTTGGTCATTTCACA
Source organism: Turnera subulata (assembly GCA_028386065.3). Taxonomy (NCBI): domain Eukaryota; kingdom Viridiplantae; phylum Streptophyta; class Magnoliopsida; order Malpighiales; family Passifloraceae; genus Turnera; species Turnera subulata. The sequence continues at coordinate 5,803 of JAKUCV010001694.1, read as the reverse complement.
TGTCACAAACAATTTAATTAGTTATTTTGGAATACGGGTGTTTCATTTCCATCCTTAGAATCTATAAATAGAAGATTCAAGTCTCACAACAATTCAACCTAGCCATTCAAGAGATTCTAAATTGTGAAAAAATGCTTACCTTGAGAGATATTCTTTGTGCTCAAATTATGTAACTTCTTGAGTGAGTCATTCTTGAAGCTTTGTTTAGTAAAAGGATGCAATAAGCAGGATTAGAGGTTAATCTTGTTGGGTAGACAAAGCTATGTTCAGCTTTTGGTTAGGTTTGCAAGTTAAGCCCGCAAAACATGTGTACAAAACGTTATTTGGCTCGCCTGCAAAAGCCAAGTTATTGAATAGTAAGAAATCCTAAAGTGGGTCTTTTAGGTTGTGGAGGTACTCATTATTGGGGGAACCACTCTAAATTGCCTGTGTTCTCTATTTTTTTTTATCTCATTCTTGCATTTTCATTTAGTTTCACATTTGGCTTCAGTGACGAGCCCTTGTGTGTCTTAAGCATTTGTAGAAAAATTTGGTTTCTCGCAGAAAGCAATTACCATGAAGATTTGGCTTCATCGTGGCTTTTCCATTGGACAAAAAAGTTGTTTTCTGGGCAGTTCTAGTTGTAGTCCCGAAAAATAACTGTCTTTAAAGCAACTCAACAAACGGTTTTACTTGGTCACCAAGGGTCAGAAAAAGTTCAGGAAAGTGGTCCTCACCTTCTATTTTTTGGGATACTTTTTAAAGGAAAATAAACTATTTTTGCCCAAGTAATTACAAGTTTTGGTTCAGCCAACAGCCAAACGTTGACAGTTTTTAATTGAAAAAAGAAGTCAACTTGTGTGCCACCTGGAAGCTATCTAGCCGTTGCAGAACACTCCTCCCCATCCTTAGAATCTATAAACAGAGGATTAAAGCCTCACGGCAATTCAACCTAGCCATTAAAGAGATTCTATGTTATGAAAAAGTGCTTACCATGAGAGATATTCTTTGTGCTCAAATTGTGTAACTTCTTGAGTGAGTCACTCTTGACGCTTTGTTTAGTAAAATGTTGTAATAAGCAGGATTAGAGGTTAATCTTGTTGGATAGACAAAGCTAGGTTCAGTTTTGGGTTAGGTTTGCAAGTTAAGCCCGCAAAACTTGTGTACAAAATGTTATTTGGCTCGCCTGCAAAAGTCAAGTTATTGGATAGTTAGAAATCTTAAAGGGGGATTTTTAGGTTGTGGAGGTACTCATTATTGGGGGAACCACTCTAAATTGCATGTGTTCTCTATTTTCTTATCTCATTCTTGCACTTACATTTAGTTTTACATTTGGCATCAGTGACGAGCCTTTGTATGTCTTAAGCATTTGCAGAAAATTTTGGTTTCTCGCAAAAAGAAAATACCATGAAGATTTGGCTTCATCGTGGCTTTTGCAACGGACAAAAAGGTTGTTGACTGGGCAGTTCCAGTTGTAGTCCCGAAAAATAGTTGTCTTTAAAGCAACTCAACAAACGGTTTTACTTGGTCACCAAGGGTCAAAAAAAATTCAGAAAAGTGGTCCTCACATCCTCTTTTATGCCTTAAAGATTTGGTGGTCCTCACCATCTATTTTTGGGGATACTTTTTGAAAAAAATAAACTATTTCTGCCCAAGTAATTACAAGTTTTGGTTCAGCCAACAGCCAAACGATGACAGTTTTTAATTGAAAAAAGAAGTCAACTTGTGTGCCACCTGGAAGCTATCTAGCCGTTGCAGAACACTCCTTTCCATCCTTAGAATCTATAGATAGAGGATTGAAGCCTTACAACAATTCAACCTACCCATTAAAGAGATTCTATGTTGTGAAAAAGTGCTTACCTTGAGAGATATTCTTTATGCTCAAATTGTGTAACTTCTTGAGTGAGTCACTCTTGAAGCTTTGTTTAGTAAAATGATGTAATAAGCAGAATTAGAGGTTAATCATGTTGGGTAGACAATGCTAGGTTCAGCTTTGGGTTAGGTTTGCAAGTTAAGCCCGCAAAACTTGTGTACAAAATGTTATTTGGCTCGCCTGCAAAAGCCAAGTTATTGGATAGTTAGAAATCCTAAAGGGGAACTTTTAGGTTGTGGAGGTACTCATTATTCGGGAAACCACTCTAAATTACCTGTGTTCTCTATTTTCTTTTCTCATTCTTGCATTTTCATTTAGTTTCACATTTGGCTTCAGTGATGAGCCAAATCTTCAGAAAATCCAACAAAGTGGAAAAGCTAATTCAACAACCCCAACCCCCGCCCCCCTCCCTCTTCTTTGCCTTTCTGTGCCAACAAGGTAGTCACGGATTTTGTGGGGAATGGAAACCGGCCACTTCCATTAATGATCACCCTCTTTTTTGCAGCTTTTGTTCCCTGTAGGTCAGACACGGGACACACTTCTTAACCGTTTGTCAAAACAACGCATTTTCACCCTGCTTTTCTTTTTTTTTTCATTGACTGTTGCACATGGACCGCTGCAGCTATGACTTGTCGTCATATGCTCATATGCTTAGTGCAAGTGTGGAATGTCTGACAATTGAATATTTTCTAAGTGTTTATGTGTTATGATATGCAGGAGCACATAAAAGCTAAATAAGAATACTTATGGTAAATTGCAAATTCCAAACTCGAGTCTGATTTTTGTGAATTAATCTTCCTTCAATGGTTTTGTGAAGACATCAGTCAGTTGATTTTTAGTTCTCACAAAATCAATAGCCACATCCTTCTTCAACACATGATCTCTAATAAAATGATGTCTCGTTTCAATGTGTTTGGTTTGAGAGTGTTGCACAGGATTTATGGTTAGATTGATGGCACTTGAGCAGTCACAAAAGATAGGAACACACTGAAAAGTTAGTCCATAATCAACAAGTGTTTGTTCCATCCATAGCACTTGTGCACAACATGCACCAGCTGCTACATATTCAGCCTCGGTTGTGGAAGTAGCCACTGAATTTTGTTTTTTACTTGACCAAGTTACAAGTGATTATCCAAGTAGTTTACAAGTACCACTTGTACTTTTTTCTATCAAGGGTGCATCCTGCAAAGTCTGCTTCTGAGTAGCTTGTTAGCTCAAAAGAGTTTACATTAGGATACCACAAGCCTAGAGATGATATGTTCCTTTTAACTATTTAAAGATGAGCTTGACAGCTCTAAGATGAGATTCTTTCGGGCATGATTGAAATCTAGTACTCAAGCAAACACTATACGTAATATCGGGTCTTGTGGTTGTAAGATAAAGGAGACTACCTATCATGCCTCTGTATAATTTCACATCAGCATCCTTACCATTCTCATCCTTGTCAAGTTTTGTGCTAGTGCCCATTGGTGTTGGACTACTATTGGCATCATTCAAGCTAAATCTTTTCAGGATTTTATGTGAGTATTATGCTTGATTAAGGAAAATGCCACCATCAAGTTGCTTGACTTGAATTGTAACGCCCCGAATTTTCATAATTTGATTTTCGAAATTTTCGAAATTTTTATTCCAATTTTACCCTTGAGGTATTTTCAAGTTTTAGTCGAGGAAATAAATAATTATGCCTTGGAAATGTCAATCTTAAGTTGGTATTGTTCATGGTTCGGGTTCTAGGGGAAACGGATTCGAGATCGGGGTGAAACGCGAGGTTTAACGCGGTTTCTATTGAAACTACGTCGTTTTGGTTTTTTTTTTTAAAAAAAAAGGGGGCGCGTTGACCAGCAGGGGGTTGACCGCGCCTAAGCAGACGACAGGTCGTCCATTAGGGCAGCCAAACCCTAGCCGGCCACTTCCCTTCTCTTCTTCTTTTTCTTTTTCTTTTCTCCTCCTTTTCTCTTTTCTCTTATTTCTCTTCTTCTCCAAATCCGGCGCCGCTACCACCTTCTTCTACCTTCTCTCGTTCTCTCTCTCCCTTCTCCCTCTCTTCCTTCTCTCTCTCTTTCTTTCCCTCTTCTTCCTCTCCCTGTCCCACGGTTTCTGGTCGATCCTCCCCCAATCGACCTCGCCGTGTCTGAAGCACCGGTCGCCGCCGCCTGGTTCTTCTCCTCTCCACACGGCTCCGGGTTTTTTCCTCTCCGGTTACCCCGTGCTGTCGCCACCGCCATTAGTCGGGTAAGCCGACTCTCCCTCTTTCTTTTTGATGCAGCAACAACCCTAGAATTCCACTAGGTTCACCTCTGCAACTAATTGATCCCAAGACCTCCAATCTCCAATCAAACTAGGGTTTAGTATTCCTATTCTTCACCTCCTAAACTCAAAGGATTAGGCAACAAATAATGAGGAATACAAGGAATTGATTAATCACCACAAGTAATAACACTTGATAAGAGAAACCAATCCTAAAGAGTAAAGTCAAGAGAATCCCTCTCTTGTTTTGATTGAATCACTCAATCAAGAAACATACCAAAGGAGAGCATTTAGCTTCCTTAAAATCACTCAAATTTCATTCATACAATCTGATTTCAAACTTGGTACATTGTTGGCTTTTATAGAAGCCAAAAAGCAAAGGATTGAATTTTAAATACAAGCACTAAACAAGCACTAATCATCTTTTGTTTTCTTTAATGCACACCAACCACACTAACACCAACCACACCAACCACACTAGTGGGAATCTTTAGCTCCAAAGTGAAATTTCCAACCTGAAAATGAATAGTAAACGCCGGCAGTGAATAGTAATTTCCGACAGTGAATAGTAATTTCCGGCGTGAACAGTAACTTTCCGGTTGAACGGTAAAAACGGCTACTTTTGACTTGAATCCTTCAAAATGCTCACAAACTTAGGAATCTCTTTAAATTCATCTCCAAACTTGTCTAACTTATCTTCTTGCAACTCCCGATTGACCCAAGTTTGAGCATAATGTAACATGAGATTCTTTATCTTCTTCAACCGAGCCCTCGTGATTGGTCCTTGAGGCAAGCTAATGGCATTATCACAATCTTGAGTTCCACTTGGAATTGCCTTGCTCGTATCATCCCCTCCCTCCTCAAAAGGATTCGCCCTCGAATCTAAACCTGCAGTGTCAAAGGGAGAAAGATCAGCAACGTTGAAAGTAGCACTCACAGCATACTCACCAGGCAGATCTATCTTATAAGCGTTGTCATTGATGCGCTCCAACAGTTGAAAAGGACCATCTCCTCTTGGATCCAATTTAGATTTCCTATGATGAGGAAACTTCTCCTTTCTAAAGTACACCCAAACCCAATCTCCAGGTTCAAACTTAACAAGCTTGCGTCCACGATTAGCTCTTTGTGCTACTTTAGTGTTCTTCTCCTCAATGTGCTTCTGAGCTTTCTCATGAATAGCCTTAACCGACTTAGCTCTTTGATGCCCATCTACATTAATAATCTCATTCAAAGGTAAAGGCAACAAATCCAAAGGGGTTAGTGGGTTAAAACCATACACAATCTCAAATGGAGAATAACCAGTAGAAGAATGAATGCTCCTGTTATAAGCAAACTCAATCAATGACAAACAATCTTCCCAAGTGTTCAAATTCTTTCCCACAACAGCACGCAATAAAGATCCTAGAGTTCTATTAACCACTTCAGTTTGACCATCAGTTTGAGGATGACAAGAAGTAGAAAACAACAACTTGGTCCCTAACCTACTCCACAAAACTCGCCAAAAGTGACTCAAGAACTTAGTATCCCGATCAAAAACAATTGTCCTAGGAATGCCATGCAATCGAACTACATCTCTAAAGAACAAATCAGCAACATGTGAAGCATCATCAGTTTTATGACAAGCAATAAAATGAGCCATTTTACTAAACCTATCAACAACAACAAAGATGCTATCACGACCTTTCCGTGTCCTAGGCAAACCAA
>JAKUCV010001693.1:0-15402 GCA_028386065.3 Turnera subulata | reverse complement strand
CGGACTAAGAACGTTAATGAACCCGGACTCTTAATTGTTTTAATTAAAATAAAGATTTAATTTAATTAATCAAATATTAACCCTTAATTCCATTTATGTTTTGTAATTCGATTTATAATTTTATTCTTTGTTGGACTATTAGAAAGACCTATAGTAATCCGGTTTATTTAATTCATACTTGGACTGTTAATAATTAAAGACCCAGTTATACTTATTTACTTGATTTAGTTGTCAAATGTAAGCTTAAATAAAAAGTATAAATATGATTATCTATGAATTATAAACACATACATAAATGACTATATATATATAACCTACTAAATTATGTTTAGCTAAATAAAGAAGTTACAATTTTATTTATCACATAGATATATATATGGAAAAATGGGAATTACCTACTATATATGTATAAATATGGTCACACTAGATATACGTATAATCTAGTATCGATTTATGTATATATACGTTTTCTTGTCATAAGCGACCTAAGGGCCGGGATATCGGCTTGGAGCTCGGTTTCGGTTTTCAACTTAAAGATCGAGTATGACTGGTATATCGATTAAAGAGGCTAATTTCATATTAAAGAAAAACATGGAAATAATAAGAATTAGACTTGGTATAAGACAAGCCGTATAACGATTTCTAAACCGGTATCATGCATAATCATTTTATTGTGCATTATAAGTGATTATTGTATTCCTATATATACATATAGGGTATCGGGATTTGACCGGATAGCAATTTCAGAGACATACCAGGTGAGGATAGATAAACCCTGATATGTGCCCGTAATGCTGTGTGTGTTTCTTTGTTGTTTGTGTATTTTGTTGCTAGATTGATCTGCTAGAATAATTATTGACTGATACCTGATTGCTGTGGAATTATTGATGCTGTTGTTGGATTGTGATGGATTTGTGTATAACATGTTGGAAATACTGCTGAGCTGTTAATCTCGAATAATTTGTATCATGAGATTGAGTCTGTGGAACTAATCTGAGATAATAGAATTGGGAAATTGATGAAAGAGTAATGGATTGAACTGGAAATTGAGATGATGTTATGTTTGTCACTTGGAAGTAGTGGTACGACTAGATGGTTAGAGGCTAGTTCTGTGGTGTCATGGCCAGAGGGTTAGTTGGTTGGGGTGTTGACCCCGGATTTGTGATATTGGGATGTTGATCCCGGATTTGTGATATTGGGATGTTGATCCCGGATTTGAGATATTGGGATGTTGATCCCGGATTTGTGATATGGGGATGTTGATCCCGGATTGTGGTGGGGCCTGGCATCCAGAATTAGTTAATAACCAGGTACGACCCTAGCTTGTCCAGTGACGGGGCCCGGAAGATAAAATTGGTAATAATAATTAATAAGTAATCTTTTGGTCTTGGCTTTGATGTGATTTAGTGAGATTCCTTTGACGTGTTGGTTGTGTTAGATTCCTTGATGCGTTGTTTGGTTTAGATTCCTCTGTCGTGTTGTGTGTGCAGTTTCATCTGATCTGATGGTTGCATTACTTCGAAAGTTTTGCGGTTGAATATATCACTGTTTATCTTTCGTCGGTGAGCGCTTCGGACTCACCCCTCGCCTGCGGGGTTTCATCCCGTAGGATGAGTTGTTTCATGTACAGGCTTGGTGCATTCCAGACAGGCTGCAGCGTTTCCCTTGGACAGGCTTGGATCCATAGATTGCAGGTGTCGCATACAGTGTTAGTGAGTTTAAGTCTTCCGCTGTGCATATTGTTATTGTTGTTGGGCCATTGGGCCAGTTTCATTATTATTGATGTTATTGATGTTGGGCCGTAGGGCCATATTGTTGTTTATACTTTTGAGTTGTTGAGCCAGGGTTATGCTTTATACACTGTATGCTAGGCCTTGTTGGCCTGGGTTGTCACAGTTCCGGCTTGTGTTTACTGTGTACGGTAAATACGGGTCGGGGCGTCTCAATTATAATTTTCCCAGATTTATTTTTTATTTAATTTTCTTTTTTTTATTTATTTATTTTCGGACTGGGCCTAAATAGTGCCAGCTCAGGCCATGCACAATGCCAAGCCCAGGCCCCAAACAGGAGCCCAGGAGCAGTCCCACGTGCAGGCCCAGAGCATAGCCCACGGTCCGGCCCAACTTCAAGCCCAGCGTCTCAACACCATTACCCAACCCAGGTTTTAAGCCCACACATACCCAAGCCCACAAGCCTACAGCCCTAGCCCAAAACACAACCCATACCCATTTACCACACGCGGGCCGACCCAAACTCCAAGCCTACAGACCCAGCCCAAACACTTAGCCTATATACCCAAACTCCTTACCTCACTCGGCCCAGGTAGACTTTCGGGTCAACCCGACCCGGCGTCATTACCTGGCTGGTGAAGTGGGTACTCGGTGCAGCGGGGTTGTCTTCAACCCGTGGATGGCTCACCTCGGTCTCTGCAAGCGGTGGCGGACGGCGACACAGCGAGCGGCAGGGCTAGCGAGGCGCGACCGAAACGAGGGGAGGCGACGTCGGTGTCGGCAGGGGAGATCGGACGAGGGGCAAACTCGCTTGACAACCACGACCCGAGCGGCGACGAGCTTCAGGGAGGACAACCGACGAGGGGAGAGGAACGGAGGAAGGAAGGGGAAAGTGCAGGTGGCTCGGCTGGTTGTCCACGACGACGACAAGAAGAGAAAAGAAAGAAGACGGGAGGCGGGGAGTGAAACGGCGGCGTTTGGTGTGGTGGTCGGTGGTGGCAACGGGTGTGGAAGAAGAAAAAGAAAAGAGGAAGGGGAAGAGAAGAAACGGCAGCGTGTTGGTGTGTCTTTGTTGTTTACTTTTTTTTTTCTTACTTTTCCTGGTTGGTTTTGTGAAGGGGGGGGGGAGTTTTGGTTCTGGGCAGTATGTTTTTGCAGGGTCTGCAGAGGGAAGAGATAGTATGGTGTGTGTGCTGATGAGGCAGGAAGAGAAAAAAGAAATAAAACAGGTTGAAAGCGTGCAGGAACTAGTGGAGCACGAGCGTACTGGCCATTCACATGCCTCACAGTGAATGGCGGCTGCAGCCCCCAAACTGTGCAGCATGTGAGGCGGGTTCTGTCCGGACCAGAAAATAACTAATGTACCCCCTTGACTTTATTTCTGGCCCGATAACTCGGGGTTAATATCGACTTTCCTGAAGATTCCTGGACCCGAAAAATCCCAACTTGGTCCGGAAAATCCGCAGAAAAATCTTGAGCGAGGGACAAGGCTCGGTTTCGGAATCCGATGCACGAATTACACTAAATTAATCACCCAAGATTAATTTTTATGGTAAATTACGATAAAATAAATTATTACGGTACCGGTAAAAACGTAAAAATTACCTGGGCTGTTACACTAACACAATGTAAAAGAAAAGGGAATCTGAAACCAAAAAAATGTATTATAAATCCGGAAATAAATACAATAAAAAGAAAGATAAAATTAAGGGAAAAAATGAAAAATTAATGGCAAAAAAATGAAAAATTATAATTCTGGAAAATTTTAAAAAACCCAATAAAAAAAGGGAGAAAATATTATATTAATCTGAAAAAAATAAATACAATACAAAGAAAAAGAAATTGAAACATAAAAATTTAGAAAAAAAGAAGAAAAAATACGATGAAATAAAAAAAAAGAGAGAAAAAATTATATTAATCTGGTAAAATACAAAATAAAGAAAAAGAAATAAAAACATAAAATTAAGAAAAAAAACAAAAACAGTAAAAATAAAAGTAAAAATTCAGGAAAAAAACAAAAAACACAATGCAAAATTTGAAATAAAAAAATAATGAAATGAAAAAAAGAGAAAAAAAATTATATTAATCTGGTAAAAAAATACAATACAAATAAAAATAAATTAAAAATTCAGAAAGTAAAAGAACAAAAACAATGAAAAAAAAGTAGAATTCTGAAAAAAAAAAAACAGAAAACACAATGCCAAATTTGAAATAAGAAACAATGAAATAAAAAAAGAGAGAAAAATTATAATAATCTCGTAAAAAATAAATACAATACAAAGAAAAAGAAATTTAAAATTAAAATTCAGAACAAAAAGAACAAAAACAATGTATTAAAAGTAAAAATTCTGGAAAAAACCAGAAAACACAATGCCAAATTTAGAAAATAATAATTCTAGTAAATTTGAAACACAAAAAAATGAAATGTAAAAAAAGAGAGTAAAAATGGTATTAACCTAAAAAAATACAATTAAGAAGAAAAATGAAACGCTCACACCTCCATTTACCCGACATATAGTAATTACCAAAGAACAGTGCCGACACGTGGCACAACAATGATTATATTTAAAAAACCGGCCCAACGGCCCAATGTCAAATACACGTCACCCGATCTTCGGGGGACAACAACATTAGCACAACGGAAACAATTATGAATTTAGAGACAACATATGCAAAGCCCGATGCAACCTAATGGATCCGAGCCCTGTCCGAGGATGTAACAGCCCAGGTAAAAATTTTATTTTTATCGGGACTGTTTAAGTTAATTTACAGTAATTTACCATTTAAAATTAATCTTGGGTAATTAATTATTGGTAAACCGAGCATTGGATTCCGAAACCGTGCCTTGCCCCACGTTTGGGATTTTTCAGCGGATTTACGGACCAAAGTTGGAATTTTTCGGGTCCAGGAATCTTCGGAAAAGCCGGGTTTATCCTCGAGTTATCGGACTAGAAATAAAGATAAGTGGGTATATTGGATATTTTCTGGTCCAGGCGGGTCACACTTCACATGCAGCATAGTAACTGCATAATTGAAGCTCAATTATTCAGCCGCCTCTTCCTGTTATGCCAGTGATTAACCAGTTATTTCTCTGCCTATTTAACGTGTGCTTCATCTGCCTCTATACACACCACAACTACTCAGTACACCACCATCATCAACTTCATCTCCATCTTGCCTGCAAACACCATCTTCTTACTCTCCTGCAAATTGCCTAAAACCAGAAAAATATATATAAAAAAAACAACAACTACCTAAGCTGCGTCGTTTGACCAGCAACCCCACCTCCTTCTCCTTCGTTTTCTTTTCCGGCCGAAACACCACCGCTGCCGCCACCCTCACCACCTGCAACCAACGTCGTCACCACCATCTTCAGCTTCCTCGCTCGCCTCCACCGTCGCCACGCCTCGCTCGTCGCTACTACGAGCCGCCGTCGCTGTCCAGAGGAGACAACCCGACGAGTAAACCGACGGACCGCCTCCTCCCTTTGCTCGTCGACACCGCAGCAGGACGTGCCAACATTCGCCGCCTCCGACGTCACGACCGCGCCTCGTTCCTTCCGTCGTGATCCCCTCTTCGCCGCTCGTCGCCGTCGTCGTCTGCGAGCCGAGGTGAGCAGACCCGCTTGGAGGTGGACTCGACCCGGTTGCGTGAGACTTGACCCGTTTCGTGGTCGGGTCGCGACTTGGGTCTGAGCCCTGGGCTGCGCGGGTTCTAGGCTGGGTGCGGCTTGGGCCTGCTGTGGTCTGGGCTTTGGGCCTGGTCTTGGGTTTGGGCTGAATTTGGGCATGGGCTGCATAGTATGGCCCAGTCCGATTTAATTAAAAAAAAAAGAGAAGAAGAGAAAATAAAATTTGGGAAAATATAAATATGAAAGAAAATAATTTTGGGAAAATATATATGGTATAAAATAATTATTTTGGGAAGTACATACTCATGAAATAATTACGGAAAGGATATTATCGAGGTAATATAATACCGGAATAATATCCGGGTATAGGTATAAATATAACATGGTATTATTTTGACACATGGATAATAAATGGTAAATGATGATGATAATGGAGAATTAACCCAGGGGTAACCGAGACGAGTTTATATTTACTTTTCGGTACACGGTATTAGCATGACATTTGCATATCACCTTATGTGTGCATATTATTTGATTGTTATAGGAGTTGATAACGAGCAGTTTGTTGGAGAACCGGACTTGGAATCTGTCGGACATTTCCATAACTGAGTAATCGGCTAAGGTGAGGATGGATAACCTTTGTTATGTTGCCTGTAATACTTTGTGTGCTTTGTTGTTTGATTGAACTGCTGAGATGTTCCCTGTTGATTATTTGTCTGCTGTGGTTATTCCTGTTGTGATTGTTGGACTGTGATATTGATTATGTGGATATTGTGTTGAGATTGTTGTTGGACTATTGACCACGGATAATTGATAAAGGATATTGGAATTGGGAATTGGATAATTGGAAGTTGTGTTGACGACTTTATTGTCACTTGGAAAGTAGTGGTCTGACTCGATGGGTAGAGACTGTTTTGTGGTAGCCTTGACCTGGGTTCTTGTGGAAGCATGTCTATGCTTGGGATGTCTATCCCGTTGATATATTTGGGATGTCTATCCCTGGGTTCTCTTTTTGGGATGTCTATCCCTGGGTTCTCTTTTTGGGATGTCGATCGCTGGGTTCTCTTGGTTTTGGTCTGGCACCCGAAATATGTTGATATCCAGGTCTAACCCCTAGCTTGTCCAGTGACGGGGCCCGGAAGAAAAAATTGGAATTAATAATTAATATTCTTTTGATCTTGACTCAGTCTTGTTTGATATATGCTATTGCTTGCCTATGTTTTTTTGTATTACGGTTGCCTGCATATCACTGTTTATCCTTCGTCGGTGAGCACTTCGGACTCATCCCTCGCCTGCGGGGTTTCATCCTGTAGGTTAAGTTGTTTCGTAGTTCAGGTACGACGTACGACGGCTGCTGCTCCTCCACCTGACTCCGGATCCATACCTCCGCTGCATGTGCATAAAGTCTTCCGCTGCTGTTCTGTTGCATATGATGCTGTATTATAATTCCGCTGCTGTGTGATATATGATGCTGTGTTGCTGCTTTTCTGTGATGCTTATATTGCTGTTGATACTATCTGCTGCTGCTGTTGAGCACTGTGTTTGGATTGAATAATGGTCCCCGAGTATGGGTGACAGTTGTATTATATAATTTGCTGGTGTAATTATGTTTGAGATGTACTGTCTGTTCTATCAATAAGAATAGTTTCGGCACGTGTTTACTGTGTACGGTAAATACGGGTTGGGGCGCTTCAGAGTATACGCTGCAGCTTGTCCGGTGCAAACCTGTACTAAGAACAAAACAATCTACGTGACCGAGTCACGTGGGCGAGGGGTGAGTCCGAAGTGCTCACCGGGTAAAATCCACAAGTAAATATAAATATACGGGCAACTGATAACAACCAAGCCACAAGCAAATGCTCAACGGAATACAACAAGCAGAGGGTACTAACTAGTCATCAGATAGTTCTCGGTTTAATCCTAGACACGCTACTCCAATTTTATTAGTAGGGCCCCTATCACTAGTTAAAAGTTGGCCTTCGCCAGGTAGCCGATCTAGCTAGACCCAGGGTACTCCCCGTAAATCATAAACATCAATAAATCAAACTGGCACAGTCTGGGAGCAGACCCCAAGCACATCTCCCCTGTGCAAATAATAATAACTCGGTACAGTCCGGGAGCAGACCCCAAGCACATCTCCCCTGTACCATATACAACACAAGACTACCATTAGGCTATTCCAACATTTAACTGTGATACTAGCGTCTAAGTGAGTCCGTTTTATTATTAATTTTCTTGACACAATACCGACACTAAACTCTTATCATTTTACCGAGCAGGCTCCCGGCCTCTCCGCTCGTATTCATAAACCAACAATTATCTCAAAACGGTACCCCCAGTACCCAACTCTCACTTGTCTCACAATCAACAACAACAACAATAATAAATTCGATAACAGCAACAGTTCCAACATCAATGACAGAAATCATCACATAACAAACCATTCACAGCCACAATAGCAGTATCATACCAGCAAATATAACACACAAACAGTAACTTGGTATTACGGGCAGCATATCGATATTTACTTATCCTCACCTGGTACTCCTTGGAAGCTGATATTTGATTATGCCACGATATCCCTATATTAACAACATCAACAATCACATATGATGCACAAATAATGATGGTCATGCATGATGTCGGTTTTAGGAATTATTACACGGCTTGTTTTATACCAAGTCTAGTTTTTATTATTTCCATAATTTTCTTTAATATGAAACTAACCTCTTTAACCGATACACTAATTATACTTAATTTCAAATTAAATTCAAAACCGAGCTTCCAAGCCGATATCCCGGCCCTTTAGTCGTTCGTGGTACGTACATCCATTAAGTAAACCTTATATAGCCATATATTTATTTATTTATTAATGGAGTTATATCAAGTGATGGTCCAATATTTTTTTAGCCATATTACGATATAAGTACATATATGAGAGTTGATTCGGTAAATAAAATAGGGTATAGGCCTAATATTATTTTTGCCCAAAGGAAATATAACGTTATAAAACTATAACCATATATATAGCCAATACTATTTACCAACAAGGTGTTGGCGCAGTGGTCCAGCATGCTGCGATCTCTTAACTCACACGTCCCGGGTTCGATCCGAAGAAACGTTGAGGTATGGAAAATGCACCTGTTGGGAGTGGTTAACCATGTTGGACCTCGCTCGTGGTCTTAGGCTAAATGCCCGGGAAGCGAGAATGGGTGTCGGGCCACGAGTGAGATTAGTCTGGCTTGTCGAGCTTCGATACTCATATTATCAAAAAAAAAATAGCCAATACTATTTAAAAGTAAATGTAATAGGATAATTATATATGACTAGGCCTTTTATCATTGATAGCTCGAGTAAAGCATAAATTCGATAAACGGGAAAAATAATTAATACCATGGGCCTTCTTTATAGCCCAATCGGAAAAACAAATTAAAAGCATAAATCAAAAGGCATAAATGAAATTAAACCATAAAATTAATATTAGATAAATTAAATTAAACGTTCGTTGTTAACGTCGTTATAAAAGTTTGAGTCCGTTAATAATGCATGGTTAGTCCAAGAGTCCGGGTTTTACCCAAAGTCCATTCTCGGGTTCGCCGGAAAATTCCCGAGGCACCGGAAGCTCGCCGGATTCCGGCCAACACTGTTCACGATAGTCCTCAACATGGTCCATGTCCTGTGTTACTGTTCACATCAGTAACCCAAGCAAAGAGAGCTCCTCGGCTACTGTTCAACCTGCATCAAAATACCAACACCGTTCCACCACGCTAGCAACCCGACCACCAGCACTGTGACCATTACCACAGCTACTGTCCGGTGGCCGGAACACCACCAAACCACCGCGTCCATCAACCAAAACAGCCCCACCCAAATCCACAGCAACAACAGCAGCGGCATCATCACTACATCAAGTCCACTGACCCACAACAACAAACGGAACCCGTTTAATCCCAACTCAAAACCAACAATCAATTATCCAAAACCGGTATCAATTCAAGATCAGAAGAAGATGAAGGAGGCGCGGCCAGAGACTTACCCAGTCTTGGCGACGGCGTGAGAACGTGGATGCGGTGACGACGACAGAGCCCTTGTGAGGTCGAGGTATGCTCCTCGGTGATGATGAGCTCGTCTCAGCCGGCCGTTGCACGTCTGTCTCGCTTTGTAGCGACTGTGAGCGAGGTGGAGATCGGAGGCAGAGGCAACGGCCTTGACAGCGAAGGAGGAAGGAGGCGCGACCCGTTGGCTGCGACGGCGGTGCTGCAGCGAAGGGAAGCGGCGATGGGTCTTGCAGCGGTAACGACGGGAGGAAGGAGGAAAAGAGAGGATGGTGGCGGCGGTCACAGGCAGTGATGATGACTAGGGGAAGAGGGAGGTTGAGGGCGGTGATGGTGAATGGCAGAGACAAGGAGATGGCGAGAAATTAAAGGAAAAGGGGAGAGGAAGACGACAAAAGGAGAAGAAAATATCAGAGAGGAGTAAAGAGGAAGGAGAAGAAATCAGGAAAAATCCAGGAGAGTGAGGGAGAAGGAGAGTAAAAGAGTGAAGAAGAAGATGAAGAAGAAAGAAAAGAAAAGAAACCGGGGAAGAAAAAGGAAAAGAAAAAGGAAAAGAAAAGAAGAAAGGAAAAAAAATGGAAAAGAAGGGGAAAAGGAGAAAAAGACAAAAAAGGATGGCCCGGGAGAGAGAAAAATTGCGGCTCGGTGTCGGTCTTTATCGTCATTTGAGTTTGTAAAATTAAACTGATGATGTGATTTTAAAAAATATATAGTACAATTTGAGTATGATTAGAATATTTTTATAACCCTCCACATGGCAATAATGGAAGACCTCAAAACTTTAACATGATAATAAAGGAAATCCCAAAAGAAAATTCTAAAAATTTTATATGTCAAAATCTAGTGAGGGACTCAACTTTAAATATATATAATTGATAGTGACACTACAAGACACCTAAGACTATGAAACAAGAAAGTGATGATGATAGATACCTGGCAAAGGTGGCAAAGGTTGTATACGTGGTTTTTGTTTATGAAGGAATAAGTTGCTTCTTCATGGACTAACTGCAAGATCATAAAAAGCAAAAACAGTCAAAGCCGTAATAATTACATGACAAAAAGTTGAAAATGATTCAGAATTGGAAAGAGAAATGAAAAGAGATCACACACTTAAAAGTGCAAGATAATATTGTAGAGAATGGCAAATCACAAGAGGAATAATCGGGTTAATATACAGTACTATTCAAGAATCTTCAAGTCTCTTTCCGAATCCAACCACAACAAACCAAAATGTCAAGCACCATGAGGCAGTCCCCTGAATTAATATACACTATTCAAGAATTTCACATATATTTTCCTTCCAAGAAACTGCATATACAGGAGCTTTATAAAAAAAAAATTGTCAACTTGCTTTAAGATTCCACTCACCCCGGATTGTGTTCGTCAATGGAAAGGAGTGCAATGTAGTTTTGTTTGAGTTAGCCTGTGTTGCCTTCGTGGCATAGGAGTCACTTCTTCTGCCTTCGTGGCTTTTGCTCTGAAGCTTTCTTCTTGGCTTGTACATATGTTACCTTCTATAAAATAAATAAATAAATAAATAAAAATGGAAGGGAAGGCTTTTGGTTGCGTTTGGTGGTGAGATGAAAGATCAGGCAATGTTAGTTTCTCCTAATAACAGGAACAAGATTCACAAGAAGTTAATGTAAATCTTTCTCTTGCCCGTGTATGCCACAAAGCTTGACAAAGTTCATCTGCTACTTGATCTACCTCCCTAGATCTTCTTTCCCTAATTAATCCCCTCAACTCTCTTACCTCTCTTTCTCACGTGTTCTCCACCTTTTTCCACCAAAACAATCTGTGGAATTACGTTGAGGAGAATCAAACCCACAGTGATTCACATTCACAGACCCGGGTGAGCCAGATTACGTTGAGGAGAATCAAAAGAATTAAGTACAAAAAAGTCTTTCCCAAAAAATGAAAGCGTACGTTATTTTATGCTAAAGAGATACTGACAATTTGATTGATAAGATTACAAGCCGCAATAATTGGAAAGCACTGCATGCCCAAACAAGGTAAAGAAATGCAGCGTTGGTTTTATTCTTGGTGTTTTCACTTACCACAAAGATTGATAAGTTGAGCAACGGCCACATCTATCCATTTTTCTGCTTCCTCTCTAAGGCAACGGCTGATGTCCTTGGCTTTCTTCCTCATCTCCTCTCCATTTTTATCCATCACCACCTCATTGATCAACCTCTCCACCTCCTTCCCACGGAGCCTCCCGTTCTTGTCTCTCTTTATCTCCAAACCCACACCAACATCCTCCACAAGCCTAGCATTTATTGGCTGATCGAAAACAAAGGGCATTCCTATTATGGGAACACCAAAGCTCAAGCTCTCCAGCACAGAATTCCACCCACAGTGACTCACAAACCCACCAGTGCTAGGATGTGATAAAATCTTCTTCTGAGGAGCCCAGTCCTCCACTATCAATCCCCTCTCTCCTACCATCTCAAGAAACCCTCCTGGTAATGCTTCTTTTAGGTTGAGTTTCTCTCCTTTGGGTGACCTAAGTACCCATATAAAGCTCACCTTACTAAGCAGCAACGCTTGAGCTAGAGCTTCTCTGTCTTCATTGGACAAATAGTTCTCGCTGCCAAAGGAAATAAACACAACCGAGGATGACTCCTTCTTGTCAAGCCACTCAATGATTCTTCCTGCTTCTGCATCATTGCCATCTTCCTCATCACTAGGGTCTTGAACTAGTGGACCTACTGGCACTATCTTCTTTGAGGTTAAAACCGAGAGCTCATCTAGATACCTTGCTTCGATATCTTTAAAGCCTCTGACCAACAAAATAGTAGAGGATCTTTCACAGGATTGCAGGATCCTGTCCCCAAGTGTAAGGTCATGATTGTTTGGATAGTCACGCAAGTAGTTGCACCTCAATGGGAAACTTGCACCCGTGACCTTCTTTAGTGCATCAACCACAAATATGGAGCTACCAAGCATTAGCCCCACAACGGGAATATTAAGTGACAGAGCTGAAGCTAGAGCCCATGGCTGGAAGTCAGTGATGAGTAAATCTGGCTTCAAAGAAGTCAAGATTCTGTGGAAATCAGGACTAGCCATATCAAATGCCTTGGCCAAGGTTTTGTGGAGATGGGGAGGTAGGCCTTTGGTTGTGTGGTAGTGAGGAGGGAGGTCAGGGAGTGATGGAAGATGAAGCTCCACCAGTTCTATTGATGGAAACTTCACTTCTCTCGGCAGCTTTTCCTTGATGGGATCAAGGTTGATCGATGTGGAACAGAGGTATACGAAGATGTTCCTCTTTGATAGTTTCTTGGCTAATTCAAGAAAGGGCGTCACATGACCATGAGCCAACCATGGAAACATAAGAACTCGAATACCACTACTACTGTTGTTTTGAGAATCCATCACAATTTTCTGGATTCTACACTTTTTTTTTTTTTGGCTTCAACCGAATAGTATGGATTTGAGTAGCGTCTTCCTGGTTTATATAAATTGGACAAAGACAAAATCTGCAAGTAAGAAAAAAAAAAAACTGCCAAAAATGGTTCACAGGGAACTGTGTGGAACCGTGAGGAACCACATGCCATTAACTATTTGGTGGTAGTTGGCAACTACAAATATTTTAATTACATTCACGCTAGGGACGTCGTGGAAGTACATAGAACACATCCATAAAAGAAAAGTATAAAGATAAAATTTATAGAAATGCGTAAATATGGATGATATTTATGAGAGGAATTCAGCTTTTTTTTTCCTTCAAAGTACTGCTCTAACATTCCAGGGGGTTCAACTCTTTTGGTCAGCGACCGGGATGGCGGGATGTATTGATGGGTTCAACTCTTTTGGACCACACCACGTATGTCTTTTTCTTTTATTTTATTTAAGGGAGAACCCAAGCCATAAATTGTTTTTAACTAATTTTCGAGAAGTACGCAAAAAAAAAAAAAGAATTTAACTAAATCCTCAACTGGATTAAAAAAGCTCCCTTGGGTCCGAAGAAATAGGAGGTGTTTTTTAAGGTTGGATGAGCACTGCGCCGCTGGCAGGCGAAGGCCTGCGCCCGCCTCACTCAACTCCTGTGGTGCCACTGGATATTCCTAGGCAGTCTGCTGAGGCCTCTCGGTCTGCTAGTGGTGCCCAGAAATCCTTTAGGGCGGTTCTGGACTCGTCGCCCCCGCCGACGGGGTTAGAGGTTGATACAGAATTGGAGCCTCTAGCGGGGGATGTTACGTCGGAGATGACGGACAGAGGCCCTGTGATCCATTTGTCCGATAGTTTTCGTAAGCGCATCTATAAGCAATGGGATGACACCGTTCTCGCCAAGATATGGGGACGCTCCATTGGCTATAAGATGCTTTGCAGTAGATTGCAGAGGTTGTGGGGGTTACATGGTGGGTTTAGGGTTATTGACCTTGACCACAATTACTTCCTGGTGAAGTTGGCGGATGGGCATGATTAACAGGTGGTCCGTGGGTGGTGTTGGATCACTACCTGACGGTTGAACCATGGCAACCAAACTTTGATCCGGCTTCACATAGAGTTACGTCAGTGGTGGCATGGATTCGGGTACCAGGGTTATCTACCGAGCTGTTCCAGTTAGCTATCCTCAAGGAGATTGGGAACCGTATCGGGCGCTTCTTGCGGGTGGATTACTCAACTCAAAAGACTGAGAGGGGACGGTTTGCCAAAGCAGCCGTGGATTTGGACTTGTCGAAACCATTGCAGACTGAAGCATGTGTGGATGGGATTTGGTATACTATTAAGTATGAAAATCTCCCTAATGTTTGTTTTGAGTGTGGACGAGCAGGGCATGATATGTCTCATTGTCCTTCTCGTTTATCTGGTGTCTCATCTCCTACGGGTCCTGTGCCTGGGGATGTTTCTATGGATACTGAGGGGCCGGCGGTCAAAGGCTCTCATGATAGAATGTCGAAAGGGGCGGTTCCTCCTCGTCTTCAAAATATGGCGAGTGGATGCTTGTTCCACCAAGGCTCAGGCCTGCGCCTAAGAAGCCGATTCAGTCCCAGCAGCAGGGTTCTAAGGATAGTGGCAAGGGCACGGTTAGTGGCTCCCGGTTCGGAGCTCTTACGGAGGTTGATGACCAGTCGATTGGGGAAGTGCTTCCTCCAGTGAGCAAACCGATAGGTGTGGCCTCAGTGCCTCGGCAGTCTTCGGGAGGGAATGGTTCACAATCAGGTACTGGTGGGGGTGCAGCTAAGGCTATGGTTCCTGCTCGGTCCGGGAAGTCCTAAGGTGTGTTTATTCGGGAGGTGAATGCTGAGCAAGCCGAGATTGGTACCAAACGGGCTAGGGGCGCTAGTGGTTATACCCTGTCGGGTGAGGAGTTGGTTAAGGCTGCCACGGATGCTTCTCGCAAGAGTACTAAGTCACGTAAAGGTAATGTGGAAGCCCGTACCCCAATTAAATAAATAAAAATAAAATTATTAAATGAAAAAGAGTTACCAAAATACTCTTGAAACCCGGGGTACAAAAACCGATGCTTCGGCATACAACATTTTCCATGAAAATGTATTATCAACGAGATGTCATAAAAATAAACGAGATCAACCGGCTTAACAAATAATAAGCCATCACGGCATCACGCCGACATAATATCACAAATCATCTCCGGCTAACTGCCGATATAAGGATAAAACATTTATGACATCTCGAGTTATTTATCATACAGCGGAAGATGAAAGTAATAATAATACTCAAGATAGAAAATATCATGCATATGGCCTTATGGATACCACCAAGAGATAATGCACAAACTACCTGCTGAAGTGACTGCGTCTGATCTCCGAGTCAAAGGTGTAAGTGAGTCTGCACGCTAACTAAAGTCTGAAAAACAACGGTGGCGATTATGTGAGTCGCCTACTCAGTGAACATTAAAAGTCTAAATATACATGAAAGTGAAGTCATGCTCGTAGGGTGAGTAGCTCACGAGCACAAGTACAACATACAAGCAAATCAGAATCACACACCATCACATAAATGTTTTATTGTATTATAG
>JAKUCV010001692.1:0-14470 GCA_028386065.3 Turnera subulata | reverse complement strand
GTTCCCAGATAATCAAAGAACCCTCACTGAAAAGAAATAAACACATAGGCATTTAGGTTGTGATCAGTGGGTTTCTTCCTAGTGATTAAACCCCAGATCAACTGCTGTGGACATTTAAGAAGGCAGGAATCAATCATCTACAGGCTCCATTGAATTTAGAAGGTTGGTGTTCTAAATTCTATTTAATAATTTCCGCTGTGCACATATTTATTTGTTAAATATGATCCATAAAAATTCCAACAATTTACCTGCACAAAAAGTAGTCACCTTAGCATGATGCTATTCTCATTATGGAGCTTCTGCACATTAGAAAATAGACATCCAATGTCAAATACAATTGGCACAATGGGAAGCTATAGGGGTCTTTGTTCTAAATTTTACAATTTCAATTGTTTAAGAACAACTGAGGTCATAAATAGCACACAATTGCCTTCAAAAAGTTGAGTCAGTAGACTATTAGATCCTGAACTAATCTAAGACAACATTAAATAAGAGTTGGTAAAGCCTATCTGTCAGCACGAGTAATTGTAGTGCCATGTCAACACGAGTAATTAGTGTTATTAAATGAGCAATTAGTGTGATTGAAAATTATTAGTGTGATTAGTATATGTTAGCGTGATTGATAGAGAGTGGTGCGATTAGGCATTATCAATGCCAAACCGGAATCAATTATAATTAGTGTAGATTGTTTCCTTTCATTTATAGTTATAAGAAACCGTGTATAAAGAAAAAGTACGAAAAGAAAAGGTAGTGGCTTGAAGCCATATAAAAGGTTGAAAATTGACCAAGACTTGGTTCCAATAACCTGATTTTCTCACGAATCACACCAGCCCAAACATCACAACCACGGCCGGTCAACTCCATAGATTCATCCACTTAAAATGCAAGCTCTGATTCATCACTAGCCCCCAACGAATTCTTGGCAACCGTATAGATTTTATGTCTATCAGCATCCCACTTTCTGAGAAATTTTCTCAAGAGTCTACTGATATTTTTAGCAACGCACACAGGGATTTTAAAGACTTAAAATGGAAAGGTAATACATCGGAAGGCAAGAGTAAATAGTTTTTTTTGTCCCTCCACTTTATCGATTTCGCATTTATTGTCCCTCTTCGTTTTTTTTCACTCATGTCGTCCATCAACTCTTGATTTACCGGGTCACGTGGTCCTTTTTACCTGCAGCAGCAGGTTGATAGCTATGGAGCTGACAAGTGGCAGTGAGGCCCACACACAACTTATTTATTTAATTATTTTTTCTTGAATCAAATTTTATTTTTAAATCCTTTAAAATAAATAAATCTTAATTTCCCTCATTATATACTGGTATCCTCCACTGTTTGTTTTTTTTTAATTTATAGGTTAGAATTAGATATGCCTCTCTCATTGTTTTTTTTTTATTCTAATTTTGGTTAATTTTGTTCAATTTCGTTAAGCAGAATATTATAGAGGGATTAGGTGAGATGATGATCATTTTTAATTTTTTTCTCAATGCATATTTAGAAATTAATATTTATTTTCTATAAAAATTTAATTTAAATAAAGATTTTTAAGGCTTAAATTTTTGGAAAAATATAAAAAAGGATAAAAACAATTAAAAAATATGCATATCATGGGCTCCACTGCCACGTGTCAGCTCCACAGCTACTAATCTGCTGCAGCAGGTAAAAAGGACCACCTGACCCGGTAAATCAAGAGTTGAGGGACAACATGAGTGAAAAAAAATGAAGAAGGACAATAAATGTGAAATCGATAAAGTGGAGGGACATGAAAAACTATTTACTCGACTAAATAATAAACCCAAAACTAGTCTTGAGGCCTCAACCATCAGCTTAAGCTTTTGGTTGAGATGGTCACTTGACATGGTAGCGGGGCCATAATGACCAAACGGTCGCGTGTTCGAATCCTCACGCCTCCCTCCTTGTTGAATTAAAAATGAATTAAAAATTAAGGTCTGCTGAAAACTACATATATATATGTCTGGTGGCACCAGATTCCCAATCTTCTTCACTTGGGACAAGATTTTACTTCACTACAAAACCGGCTGGACAAAATAAAAAAGAAAATAAAACCTTGATTTAATATATTATTATATACTACTGAACTTTTTAAATCTTTCTTTACGAATAATTTTTTAGCCTGTTTAAAAAACTTTCTGGATTTTGGACAGTACAATTTTCCCATGTACTGATGGCCCATAATCTCTCCACCGCCGTGACTAACCAATATTTGCCAAACCCGGGAAAGAAACTCTTGTTCTCTTCTACGCACTATAAATAAACAAACCCTCGAAAAGAACCCTAGAATGCATGGCTCCAAGAATGAAGAAAAGCTTGGAGTCCAAAAAAAAATCAAAGAATAACTGCTGGACCGATCTTCCAATCGAGCTCTTGGAGTTGGAGAAGATCGGGAGTTGCTTCCAGAATAGCTACCACGATATCCTCCGTTTCAGGGCAGTTTGCCGCCCATGGCGATCTTCCACTCCCCTTCCTCCCGTAGTCCCATCCCTCTCCTGACGGCTCCCTCTATTTTTCTTTCCTGACGGCTCTTACCAGTGTGTACTCAAAGAGTTGGCTGTATATTCGGTCAATCCAGCTCACGACCTGTCGGGCACCACCACGCCCTTGGTCTTGAGAACCCTACCATCCAAATCCAAATCGAAGGATAACGTGACAACCTTGAAGTATTGGGCTATCCAGGACTGGAAACTAAATATTTGTTGGACTCGCGGAATTTTAGAGTGATGGAGATTTGGTTTGATTATTACCTCGAGGCAGTTGATGATTATGGAGAACATATTCCACCAAGACAAGTTGCCGTAAGTTCAAGCTTTCTTTTTTATGCTAATCGATGATATTATTAATCAAAAGAATGAGAAATTACATATACAAGAAAAGCTAGGCGGGGCAGCAGGCCACCTAGGAAAAAGGGAAGGAAAACAAATGGTGCCACAAAAAATTACACAGAATTGAGCTAAAAGAGATAGGTGTTACAGACTTGTTTTAGAGATGGCTCTCCAAAAAATTTCAGTTCAAGCTTTCCTACTGGTGATGGCTTTATGGTGATGACGACTTCTGGGGTTCTGGCGAGGTGGAGGGTGGGAGATGACAGATGGACTATTATCGTATTAGACCATTAATCGTTTAGCAGAATTGTACACCTCAATAATAAATTTTATGCTGTGGATTGGAGCCGAAGGGTTGCAGTCTTTGATGCAACCAAACCTGATAGCGTGGGGAAGATTAGCCCAGAACCAACAACATCTCTGATGTATTATTGGGAGGAAATGTTCGGGGCATTTATTTTGGGCAATGGGTTTATTTTGGTGAAATGCTTGGGGCATTTATTTTTGGTGTTTCAAGATGATGACGAGAATTCTGTGGGCATTTATTTTTGGTGTTTCAACAACTCTGTTCACTTTTCTTACTGTTATAGCTATTATTTGGACATTGATCACTAGTATCAACTAAAGACAATTTTTGACTAATTTATTACTCAATCGTCTTGGACATAAGACATTTTACGTTCCAGCATTTTAAGCTGGTCATGCACACAGACACAACACAACCATATGTATCCTTATTGTTCTCTCCGTTGCATTCAACTCTATGGATAAAGCCACGGTTCCCTTTACTGCCTCCTGCGTCATCTCAAATGCTGAAACCATAAAAATTTGGAACGGTCATTTTCGCGATTTGCAGATGCTGGAGCCTCCTTTCCGGTCACCTCGTACATGAGCCTGCTGCCTTATGCATCTTAGAGTTTCTGCTGTTGTAATTATTTTCTTAAATATGTATGGTCAGACTCTATGGTCTTGATTTTCTAACCTCTTATATACATATTGGTTCTACAAGAATAATAACACGTATCATCCTTTAGCGTTAAAAAAAAAAAAAAAAAAAACTCCGTTATCTGACGCCAGAGCGAACAAACCTAGGAAAGGATGATTTGAGAATCATACTATCAAGTCAAGAATCATGCCGGAACTTGCTTCTGCAGCCATACCCAATACTAAGAGATATGCATTCTTTCAAAGTACCAATACCTGTATATTTCTCATGAATCACACTAGCCCAAACATCACAACCACCGCAGGTAGACTCTATATTAGCATGTTTCCACATCCACTTTAAAAAGCAAGCTCTGACTCATTAGCGGACTCAACACCCAGGCCCCCATGAATCCTTGCTCTAGCAATCCTATTCCAAGCAACCATATAGATTTTAAGTCCATCAGCAACCCACTTCCGAGAAAGATTCTCAGGAGTCTACTGCACCTTTTAGCAACGCACACAGGGATTTTAAAGACTTAAAGATGGAAAGGTAATACCGGGGAAGACTACATAAAACGGACCTGATAAGAGTGGTTAGGCTACCCAGGAAAAGATGTAGTTGCGTTTCCACGCAGCGAGCTTAAAGGCAAATCTATCAATGAGTGGACCATGGGAGTGTACTATTAGGCAATCAACCATGAACATGGACAACATACCGCTAAAAATTTCTGAGCAAAATGAGAGAGGCAAATCGGTTTAGTGTATAACATCAGGAAGCAACTTTATTTGACGTAATATTAGATATATATATATATATATATAGTATGGTGAGAAAAATGTTTCAAAAAGTGGAAGAAGAACTCAATATAGCAGATCAGAGTCATTCAAGAGAAAAAGGTAAAAATACCAAAAGAAAGGGTAGAGTCTGTCATATGTCTGGTGGCACCCGATTCCCAATCATAGGTTTAAGGAGAAAATTTTGCTTCACTACTATACCGGCTGGACAAAAATAAAAAAGAAAAAACCTTGATTTAATATATTACTAATATATACCTCTGAACTTTTAAAATCGTTTTTTACAAATCAATTTTAATTAACCAATTTAACAAACGTTTTGGATTCTGGACAACACAAAATTCACATAACAAGGACCACAATTTTTCAAAGTACTGGTGGCCCATAATCACTCCACCGCTTGATTAACCAATATTTGCCAATCCCTGGAAAGAAACTCTTGTCACTATAAATAAACAAACCCTCGAAAGAACCCTAGAATGTTGTTGAAATAATATTTTTGAGCTGTAATATATTTGGGTTAAACACCTTCTATATACCTCGAGTTTCTCGTTTGTCCCGATTTTATACCTCGCAGTTTTTTTGTCATTTTTGTATACCCCGAGTTTCAGTTTTTGTCCCCTTTGTATACCTCCGGCAGCTCGGGCAATGTTGTGGCTATCTGCCCGGATTCACCTTATACGTGTCGTGATTTTATTGGCGCCACGTGGAAAAAATTATGGATTTTTGCAATTTTTTATTTTTCAAATCAGGAAAAATATTTTTCTATTTTTTAAATTCATATACCAGTTGATTGACCCGATTTTAATCCCGGTTCACCCAGTCTACAATTAAAAAACCTTACCCATCCACTTCTCCTCCCCATCCAGCTACCCATTGTTCTCCCCTCTTCTTTTTTGAAACCAGTAGAACGTTATTTTCATTCGGGCAGGGGGAGAATCCGTTTCAATAACCATACAAAACTCTTCCGGCAGACCTGATACACCGGCGCCACTAAGCATGGAATGAAAGCAAAGTTCACTAGAAAATGAGGACCCTGGTTGGCTTTTCTCCTTACATTATCCTCCCCTCCTCTTCTCTAACCTGAAAAAACAACAATGTCAACCCCCCTCCATCAAAATCACCAACCCATCCTTCCTCAACAAAGCCAACAGGCCCATCATCTCAACAAGAGCACCAACACCCATAACCACAATAATATCACTGTAGCAGGGCAACCATAAGCAATTCACTCAAAAATAATTTTTATAAAAAAAATTCACGTAAAAATAAGAAACCTAAATTGGTTAGTTCTACCAAACAAAACTCAACTAATCTAACTCACAATAACAAAGAAGGAAGGGTTCGGAATAAGGAGGAGAAGGAGTAAAAAAGGGCGCGACTTTCACCAATCACGGCGGCAATATGGTCGGCTCTGGTTGCTCTGCCGGCGGCGCCGCTTGTCTAGATGAAGAAGAAAAAGAATAGAGTGTGGGATTCTGTTAAACTTTCCCTCTTGCTTGCTTGGGAACGAAATCTCTTGTTGGTTTGTTTGATTCTAAATAATAAACTAAACAATTCTTTAGATTTGGAATTGAATTCAAAAAACAATACAAAAGAAAGAGAAACACACAGACTCTCTTCTCTTCTCGATATTGCTTCTTTATTTATTGACTGAAAACAGTACATAAATACAAGAACATACCATGCAGAGCATGCACTCCAAAGCTACAAGAATACCCTGTTGCAGGATAAACAAAACGCATGCAGAGCATGCACTCCAAAACTACGAGAATAATATCACTACTGCACATAAGTTCAAATTCACGTAACAAAAGTCCTACGAATGCCTTTCCATTGTTTTACGGTTTCTGCAGACGCCAGCAAACTGCCACAGTTATATGGGAAGGAAGGTTGTAGTGCCTTGATCCACCAAGAAGCTCTAGCAAGGGAAAGATCAAAGAGACAATCCCATTGTGGATTTTTATTGCAAAAACTCAAATCATTCCTTGCAAGCCTTACTGACCATATCACTGCTAAACCAATTATCATCCATGAAGATTTGTTTGATGTGCAATCAGATAAACTTGGCCAATGGAGAAGCCAATCTCTTCTCTTCTCTTTGTTCTTCCTTTTTCTTTGTTTCTGCGTGTGCCTGAAATTGGACATAGGTTTTCATTGTGTAAAAAAGGTTTTATTCTTTTCTGTGGTTAGCTACCATTTTACAATTGAGAAATTCACTCCTTTGGATTTCTTTCTTAATTATTATTATTGTTCTTCTTATTTGGGAGGAGTTGCAGATTTGCAAGAAGAGGAGGGGAGAACAAGGCGCATGGTATGTTTAAATTTGGTTGGGTAATTTTTTTAATTGTAGATGAAAGGGCGAACCGAGATTAAAATCAGGTCAACCAACTGGTATAAGAATTAAAAAATAGAAAATTATTTTTCATAATTTCAAAAATAAAAAATTGGAGAAAATAGCAGGTCCCACAATTTTTTTCAACTAGCGCCAATAAAATCTCGACATGTGCAATGTGGACCCGGGCAGAAGGCCATGTCATCGCTCGGGCTGCCCGAGGTACGCAAAAGGGACGAAAACCGAAACTCATGATACATAAAAGGGACAAAAAAACTAGGAGGTATACAATTAGGACAAGCGAGAAACTCAGGGTATATAAAAGGTGTTTAACCCAAAATATATCTGAACGATGTAGACTGTAATGTTTTCTTCTTATCAATTCATATTGTTCCTCTTTTCCATTAAAATTAACATAAATAACGAAAATAGACAAAATATATAATTAGTCCCCAATTTTCATGAAAATTAGGAAAAAAAATTAGTTGTAGGCCATGTGTTTAAATGGGCTAACATCTCTGAAGGATCCATATTTTATCGGCCCAAACTAAATATTTACCTTTAATCCAAAATTAAATAAATAACAAAAAGTAAAAATAAATAGAAAGAAATAACCAAATAAAATACCCTTACCCTACCTCATTAAACCACAAACATATTCATACCAATAATCAAATCATCTCATCATGCCGAATGCATTGGAGGAGGTCTTTATTTCCATGAGAGCAAGGAGAGGTTGATGAGATTAATATCAAACTTGCAGGATTTAGGATTAAGGAAGGTGTGAAGGATGCATGGCATTGGTATCGAGACAAGAAAGGGATTTATTCTGTAAAGGATAGATACATGGCTCTTGCTGCTGCGTCTTCTTCACGATTCTTCATGCCGAATGTTTGGCTCGGCTTAACACCACCAAAGATAGAATGTTTTCTTTGGAAGATCTTCCATCAAGGTATTGCTACTAAGACTGCTCTGCTCCACCGTAATGTCATAAGCATCGAGAATGTTATGTGCGCTTTCTGTTTGGAAGAGATTGAGTATCAGGATCAATTGTTCCTCCATTGTAGAAATTCATGGCTCCTATGGAATAGAATATGTCTTTGGTGGGGAATCCGTTGGTGCTTAGCTCGGTTTATCGAATATCTGTTTGTCCAATGGGCTGAGTTTGCAGGGAAGTTTACAGCCAAATCGTCGTGGATGGTCATCTTATATGCTACTTTATGGAGTATAAGGTTATGCAGAAATAAGAAGGTTTTCGATAAGGTGGATGCATTCATGCCAATGTGGGGTTAGTCCAAGTGGTAACCGACTTTGTTCCGCTTAAGCGAGGTCTCGAGTTCGAGTCCTCGTGTACGCAGAAAATCCCCAATGGGAGACTCACCCACCATACCCAGGTGCGCGACACGGATCGACCGGATTAGTCGGGTAAATGTATACCAGCTTTCTTTCGTTGTAAATAAAACTTACATTCATATAAGAAGAAGAACAATTGACTAAAACAAAGTCACAGCAACTAATGGAAACTTCACAAGAGACACTATGCAGGAACAGGTCAAATGGAGTGAGCTTGGAAAATTATTGGATCTAAAATGTAAGAGAAACAAATCGGCTAGTTTTTCATTCTATAACAATAAAGAGAATTTATTATTTATTTTACGTCAAAAGCATGAAGAGAATATACTTCAGTGCCAAAGCTACTTGTAGCTGGGTGGCATCTCCCTTGGTTGGGTTCCAAGGAGTCATGGGTTCGATCCCAATGGAAGAGATCGAGGGTAGTGGGGGGTTTGGGGTTGTGGGTATTTATGTAATTCCGTTGTACCAAAAAAAAGAATATACTTCAGTCGTCGTCTGGACGGAGTTACACGAGAAATTGAAAGGAAAAGTCGTTGCAAAATCATAATATATGGATATAGTTTACAAGAAAAAATTCCAGGCCATGCAAATTAAAGCCGGTAATGCGATTAATTCATATATATGTCTCTTGTAACGCAAGTCACTAGTTAGAGAAAATTCAAAGTGTGCCAAATTTTAATATGAAACGCTTATGAATTATATCTGATAAGAATTAAACTCTTATCTGAAAAACTGATAAATTATATCATTGTTTTGAAAATAAAAGTAATTCAATATTATATTACATATATATATATAAATATATTATTGTTATATATATATTACGTCATTTACTCTATAATTGTTATCTGATAAGAATTATATTAGCTTTAGATTGATAAACTTTACAACTAACAAGATAATATTGTTATTCAAAACTAACCTTTTATTTAATTTTTTTTTATCATGTATCTCTTCACAAATTTCTTCTCCATCATCTCTCTTTAAATACAGATATAGGACTCTATATGTCTATGTAAAATTATAGTCTCTGTCTGTGATACAGTATCTCTATTCATTCATTTTCTTTTACTCCTTTTTTATTTTGTTTCTATTTGCACTACACAAGGTCTAGATACAGTCTGTTTGTGATACAGCTACTCTATCATTCGCTCATTCTCTCTTATTCTTCTTTTTCTCGGCGATTCCTTGTTCGTCTGATATTCTTTTCTTGATTTTTTTTTCTTTAAAAAGCATAGACATAGGAAGTTTTAGTTTTCAATTTAAAAAGTCACATTTTTTAGTTGTTTGTTTTCGCCTTCTTAAATTTTTACGGTTCTACATTGGGTCATAAATCGATTTTTTGGTTCGAGCGCTTTGGTTTGGGGGTTTTGTAGAAAAGAAGATTATCAAATGAAAAGTTAACATGTGTCAAAGAACCTACACGTCAGCAATTACCTGTTGGAATAGGTTAGTGGGTGAAAACATCTAATCATTTCCAAACTGGGTGCAAAATCAAAAAATTAAAAAACTGAGTGGTTAAAGTCAAAGTGGCTGCCAAACTAAGAGGCCAAAAGAGGTATTAAGCCGTTTTTATTTGCATACGTAGGAATGTTGGTATAATATTAAAATTATTTTTTGACCTTTAATTAAACATCCTGTTTGTTTTTATATTCATTTTATTTTTTCAATCTATTTTAATTATTTTTTTATTTGTTGCAAGAAAATAATCCCATAGAGCCCACTGGAAGTGAGCTAGTTTATTATTTATTTTACGTCAAAAGCATGAAGAGATCCATTGTAGGTTGAAAGAAATGTGGGGTTTTAGCGAATTGGTGATTAATTTTCTTATAATTTTTCTTTGCGTGGGCCCAGTAGGTACATTCATCATATATATTTCTTTTTTCGCATAGGATGGAAAGAAGAAGAAATATTGTACTTCTGNCTCACAGTCCTTCCTGGCCAATCTCTCAAGCCATCTACACCGCCAACAATGCCTCCTTTGATTCCACTTTGCGATCATACATCAACAACCGTAGGTTTTTGACACCTTCAACCCCTAAACCATTGGCCATCGTGGCTGCACTGCATGAGTCTCATGTCCAAGCAACTGTGCGTTGTGCAAAGTCCAGTGGGCTGCAAATGAGGATTCGCAGTGGCGGACACGATTATGAAGGCCTTTCTTATGTGTCAAGCGTCCCGTTTGTGATACTTGACATGTTTAATCTGCGGTCCATCGACATAGACATGTCCACAGAGACAGCGTGGGTGCAGGCTGGCGCCACGCTCGGGGAAATTTACTACAACATTGCCAACACGAGCAACGTGCATGCCTTTCCGGCTGGGGTTTGCCCTACTGTTGGTGCCGGCGGTCATTTCAGCGGCGGAGGCTACGGGACCTTGATGAGGAAATATGGCCTCTCTGTGGACAATATCGTCGACGCTCAAATAGTTGACGTCAGTGGCAATATCCTCGATAGAAAGGCCATGGGAGAGGATCTGTTTTGGGCAATTAGAGGTGGTGGCGGAGCAAGCTTTGGCGTCATTCTTTCATGGAAGATCAATCTGGTCCGAGTTCCCGAAACCGTGACTGTTTTTAGGGTACCTAGGACCTTAGAACAAGGTGCAACCCATATCGTCTATCGGTGGCAGCAGGTGGCTACCAAGCTGGATAGTAATCTTTTCATGAGAGCAATGCCGCAGGTGGTCAATGGCAGTGTGGAGGGTCAAAAGACGATTGAAATTGCGTTT
Source organism: Turnera subulata (assembly GCA_028386065.3). NCBI lineage: Eukaryota > Viridiplantae > Streptophyta > Magnoliopsida > Malpighiales > Passifloraceae > Turnera > Turnera subulata. The sequence continues at coordinate 3,488 of JAKUCV010001692.1, read as the reverse complement.
TATGCCCTGTTTCTTGGGAGAAGTGATGCGCTTCTTGACATGATAAACAAGAGCTTCCCTGAGCTGGGTTTGAAGCCAGAGGACTGCAAAGAAATGAGATGGATAGAGTCGACAGTGTTTTGGGCAGATTTTCCAAACGGTACCCCAATTGAGGTTCTGCTGAACAGGCCACAAGGAGCGCAGATCTTCTACAAGAACAAGTCCGATTTTGTGAAGGATGTCATCCCAAAGGAGGCTTTGAAGAGGATTTGGAAGTTGATGATCAAGGCGGAACCAATCTGGATGCAGTGGAATGCCTATGGAGGAAGAATGAGTGAGATCTCGGGCACCGCAACTCCATTCCCGCACAGGGACGGGTACCTGTTTAAGATTCAGTACAATATAGGGTGGGATGAAGGAGGCAACGAAACCACGGTCCGCAACATAAATTTGATAAGAAAAGTGCACGATGCAATGACTCCTTATGTGACCAGAGACCCAAGGGAGGCATTCCTCAATTACAGAGATCTTGATATTGGGAGCAACCCCAGCAATGAGACCAACTTCGAGAAAGCTGTGATCTACGGGAGTAAGTATTTCAAACATAATTTCCTGAGGCTGGTGGACGTGAAGACAAAGTTTGATCCACAAAATTTCTTCAGGAATGAGCAAAGCATTCCACCCCGACCACATCATTAATTTGTTGCATATATTGAAAATATAAAATAAAAACGAAATAAAATAAAAAAAAAAGGTTCCTTTGTATATTGTAATGCTATTTCTTTTTTTTTTCTTGGTTGTTCAGTTGTATACTATGAATTTAAATGCATAAACTGTGTTTGCTTTTGCAGAAGAATTAAATAAAGATATTATTGTAAATAAATTATGGTGAATGTCATTTTTTTCGTATCCGAATTTAATTCCGGTAAATATTTTATTCCCTATACCTAATATTCAATTGGATAATTCTCTTTGGCCTTTTACCCTCTATAATCCCATTTGTTCTAATCTTAATACCATGTTCATTTACTTAATTTCTTTTTGATTTTATCTTATTAAATTAGTCATACTCATTTTTTTGATCAAGTTTGTATTATTCCCTCAAATAGTAAATTTCTCCTTCAAAATTTTGTAACACGTTATCAGCACGAGTCTATACCTTATTAAGATAATCATATCCAAACCTTTTCTTATTACAACTTTATTTATTTCTATTATACATAGATAGTACTTATATACCTGAAAGATTTATCGAATAAGTATATATATATTATATATATTCTATATTATTATCCTACTAATATTGCTAAAAGATAAATCGAGTAAGCATATATATACTACATAGTTTATATTATTTTTTTGCTTCTTTTTATATTTAATCTGTATCTTTTGTTATTATTTCATTTCTGTTACAATGACAAACCTTACAAAACTTGAATTTAAGGCCCTCAATATTTTCGGAAATATCTGTCATGAGTCCTAGATGCAGAAATGCATTTAGATGCTAATGGTCTGGGAGATACCATTAAAGAAAGAAATGAAGCATCTACTCAAGATAAGGCAAAAGCCATATTTTTTCGTCATCATCATCTGCATAAAAGTCTAAAGGCAGATCTTTGGAAAAATTTTAAAGAAAGATATGATCACCTAAAGATGGTCATACTCCCAAAATCTCGTTATGAGTAGATGCATCTGAGGTTGCAGGATTTTAAATCTGTGCATGAATATAATTCAGTTGTGTTTTAAATCAGCTCTCAATTAAAACTGTGTGGAGAAAATAATACTGATGTTGATATGTTAGAGAAAACATTCTCCACTTTTCATGCATCCAATGTGCTCCTACAACAGCAGTGTAACAGCCCGGATAAAATTTATATTTTTGCCGGGACTGTAAAAGGCTTTCTACAGTAATTTACCATATGAAATTAATCTTGGGTATTTATTTCAAGGTAAATTATGCATCGGATTCCAAAACTGTCTCCTGTCTCACGTTCCAGATTTTTCTGCGGATTTTACGGACCAGAATTGATATTTTTCAGGTCTAGGAATCTTCAGAAAAATCGAGTTTAACCTTGTAGAAACGGACCAGAAATAAAGTTAAGGGGATATAAATGTTATTTCCTGGTCCGGACAGTACACGCTCAATTATGTAGGCAGACCAGCATAATTGAGGCGGCTCAAATAATGCGGGCTGCGCTGCATTTTGTGGAATTCTTGTCACCTTCTCCTGTGACACCAACCCCATGCATGCCTATATAAACCTGTGTCCTTCTGTCTGCAAAACATAGAAAAACCCAATACCATCTTCTCCTGCCTACAAAACCCATAGCTAGTTTGCTTTTACCTTCTTTCATTTCCTGCAAAACAACCAAGACAAACTTTTGCCCAGGTTTCATTACACTTAAAATATTACTATTACTATATATACTAAAAAAAAAAGAAGAAAAGAAACACACCCACCACCCACACGTTACCGTTTTGTCGACAACCCCACCAACACCATCTCATCTTTGTTTTCCTTCTTTCGCAAGTGCACAACCTCAGCCTCATTGGCCGCCAAGCACCAACATACATCATCTAACCCAGCCTACCACCTCGCTTCTTTTTCCAACCACTCCACAAAGTTGCACCAGGTAAGTTCTTTTTTCGGTTGAAGAAGAAGATGAATAGGTGATGGGCTGATGAGTTTGAATCATGAAGTTGGGCTTATATCTTAGTTTTCTTAAATTCTTTTGGTTGGTTGGGCTTGCCCCTTTCGCCATGGGTTGGCCTTATACATAAAAAAAAAAATATGTGTACATAAGTATAAATAACTGTACTTCCTGGAAAATATATAAACGATTATATTTTCTAGAACTAATAAAAATAACCATGTAAATACATATACTTATGCAACTACAGTATCGGGAGAAGTATATATATAATTTAAGTATTTTTGTATGATATCTATGCTGGAATATTAATCAGGTATGGGTAATAAAATAATAGTCATATGCTTACCATATTAGTTGTGAATTTGTATGACTGTATTACTGTTATTAATCATATATAGGAATTGATAACGTGAACGAGCACGTAGGATAAGTAAAAATTTATATACTGCCCGTGATATCAAGTTGCTGTTTGTTTACTATGTGTGACATTTGCTGGTATGATACTACTTTTGTGACTGTGAATGGTTATTGATGTTATTGATGTTGTTGGAATTATTGGTAAATGTGACACCCGGGGTCTATGAGGGCGGGAAGTGTACGCCGGTGTCGGGATGAGCATGGACAAGGAGCGGCTTCTGGCAGGCTTCTAGAAGGGAGGGCACAGGAATGAACCAAATCCACACCGGAATAGGAGAGATCCTGAGACTGTGTAGGGATGGGGCTGCACAGTTGGGGCGATTTCATAATTATACGGGTATGGGACTGTATAATTAAGAATAGCTCAAATGAAGTGATTTCGAGGTTGTACAGGTATGGGACTGCACAATCGAGAATAGCTTAAACGGTTTGATGGGT
>JAKUCV010001691.1:48091-61968 GCA_028386065.3 Turnera subulata | reverse complement strand
ATGTGTTGAGCAGCCATGCATAATTATACGGTCGAAACCTTTGCAGCTTCTCCAGGATCGCCACAAATCTATCAAAACCACTAAAAATTCTGGTCTTTCTCTCTCTGTGTAAGGAAAAAAAATCTTTTTTTCCCTCCCATGAACAATGGAAAATGAATAGCTTGAACCATTACGCCTCCGCCCGCTTCCGTCGTCACCATATCCCAAAATCCTTCTCCCTACGTCGCCAAGTCCCGTGGTGGCACCAAATCCTCGAGCCAGGAAGCCCCATTGTCAACAAATGGAACCACATCTTCCTCATCACTTGCATCATAGCCCTCTTCTTGGACCCTCTGTACTTCTACCTCCCCGTCATCGGCGGCGAGGCATGCATGAGCATAGACCTCGCCCTCGGCGTCTGGGTTACCTTAGCACGCACTGTCACCGACTTGTGCTTCATCTTCCACGTCGTCATCAAGTTCAGGACAGCCTTTGTGTCCCCTAGCTCCAGGGTTTTTGGACGCGGAGAGCTTGTCAGGGACCCTAGGGCCATTGCTATGCGTTACTTGAAATCTGACTTTATTATTGATGTTCTTGCTGCCCTTCCTCTCCCTCAGGTTTCCCTTCCCTCCTATGAAATCACAATATTAATTGGCCTAAATCCTTGTGTCTTTTAATTTTGCTTCTCTTTCTGATTGTATTGTGTGTGTTTGATTTTTGTGAGTGAAACAACCACCATTATGGTGCTCAACAGTTATGTTTCTTGATTAATTTTTTTTTTTAATTTAATTTGGCAGATTGTCATTTGGTTTATAATTCCAGCAGTGAAGAATCCAACCGCCGACCATGCTAACCATACTCTGTCTTTAATCGTCCTCTTTCAATACATTCCTCGGTTTCTTGTCCTGTTCCCTCTGAACAGGAGGATTGTTAAAACTACTGGTGTTGTTGCCACCACTGCTTGGTCAGGGGCAGCATATAATCTCCTCCTCTATGTGCTTGCCAGCCATGTAAGCAATTGCATCCCTTTTGTTGCTTTTTACCATTTAATTAACTTCAAAGTACTTATAAGCTCTCCTTTGCTTATTATTGGCATTGAAAGTTCCTGACTGAGTCTCTCCTTATTTGGCTTGTTATTATCATGGTTGTCAGTGCAGATTTTAGGTGCTACATGGTATCTGGCAGCCATCCAGAGGCAGCACGAGTGCTGGGAAATACAATGTAGCCTAGAAAAGAAGAATCGGACAAAACTCCTAGCTTGTGACCATATGTTCCTTGATTGTAGTAGCCGGCACGATCCGGATCGCATGGCTTGGCTTCAAACTACTGAGCTTCTTGCCAACTGTGATGCAAAAAATGATCTTTTTTTTCACTTTGGACTGTTTGCGGATGCCTTCACTAATGATGTTGCTTCAGCATCTTTCATCGATAAATTCTTCTATTGCCTTTGGTGGGGATTAAGAAATTTGAGGTATGATTATTTATTTCATCACCACTGAATCTGATAAGAACTTGCTGCTGTGAATTAAGACAACTGAAATGCCGCTTGTACTAAGAGAACTAACTGTTCCTCACTTGTCATTTTTCAGCTCTTACGGACAGAATCTGATTGCAAGTACTTTCGTTTATGAAATGTTATTCAGCATTGGCATCTGCATAATGGGTCTAGTCCTGTTCGCTCACCTGATAGGCAACATGCAGGTATTCGAATTAAGCTGCTCTGCTTCAAGGCATGCTCAAGCTGTTTGCTCATTAGATATACTGTCTTTCTGGAGAAAAGTTGCATAAATTTGGATGTCATTCTGTTCTATTTGCAGCAAAAGATGGCTACATGTGCCGGTATTGTAATGGTTGACTGAATCCTGATACAATTGAATTTTTTTTTTTTGGTTTTTCTGTTTTAAGACCTATATGCAATCAGCAAGTGCTAGAATAGATGAATGGAGGATTAGGCGAAGAGACACAGAAGAGTGGATGAGGCATCGCCAATTACCACCAGAACTTCAAGAGCGAGTTCGCCGATTTGTTCAGTACAAATGGTTAGCTACAAAGGGTGTTGACGAAGAATCTATCTTGAGGGCCTTACCTCTTGACATTCGTCGCCAGATCCAGAGACACCTGTGTCTGGCCCTAGTTAGACGAGTAAGTTTGTTTCACATTAGTAAACTTGTAAGTAGGTCACCTTTTTGAGTCAGTAATGAATCATCAGGAATGACTTGCTGCAACTTTTATTAATGCACTGGGTTAAGGGAGTTAATTTCGCTTTCTCCAGGTGCCATTTTTTGCACAAATGGATGATCAACTCCTGGATGCAATATGCGAGCGGCTAGTGTCATCACTTAACACAAAAGACACATACATTGTCAGGGAAGGTGATCCAGTGAATGAGATGCTATTCATCATAAGAGGGCAGCTAGAGAGCTCCACAACTAATGGTGGAAGGACAGGTTTTTTCAACTCCATAACTCTCAGGGCAGGTGACTTCTGTGGGGAAGAATTACTGACATGGGCTTTGGATACAACCTCAAACCTGATGAACCTTCCCTTATCAACTAGAACAGTCAGGGCCTTAAGTGAAGTGGAGGCCTTTGCCCTGAGGGCTGAAGACCTCAAGTTTGTGGCCAAGCAGTTCAAACGTTTGCACAGCAAGAAATTGCAGCATGCTTTCAGGTACTACTCCCATCACTGGAGGACCTGGGGATCTTGCTATATACAAGCTGCGTGGAGGCGACATATGAGGAGGAAACTGCAGTGGGAGTTGGAAAGGCAAGAGAACATGTATTATTCTCAGTTTTTGGGTGGTGAGGATGAGTATTATAACAATGCAGGGGATGGTGGAGCATCATCACACAGTGGTCAACACCTTGGGGCTACAATTCTTGCTTCCAAATTTGCTAAGAACACAAGGAAACCTGGAGTTACGAGAAAGCTCGCTGACGATGACACCTTAAAGATGCCTAAGCTATTTAAACCGCAGGAGCCCAATTTCGATGATGATGGTTAAGTTTATTATTATTTTTCTCTTTTTAAAAGCAACACTGATCGTTACCACAAAACAAGTACATATCCATTTTTGTTGTGTAGACAGGACAGTACCCTCAAACTCTTACTGCTTAAATTTTGGAATGCCCTCTGCTAATGTAAATGTAAAGTTGTAGAATTATCATAAACCATCAAAGTTTCATATCACTTCTCCTTTTATCTCAAACATATATATCTGGTTCACGAGGGACGGTACTGTCACGCCCCGCCATGGGCATGACCGGCCAGGTGCCAAGAGCACCAGCGGGTGCGCCATTGGCACCCTCAGGCCTAGCCTTATCACGGGCAGAAGTTAGCCCGACAAAAACACGCAACACAGCTCAATATTAATATGAAGTACAAAGGTAAGAATACTTATATATACATATACAACCACTCAAATTCCGCACCAAGTTACAAAATTCTGGCTACAACCAAGGGGCACCATCTATTCATCACAAGCTCTTTTATTTCACATAGAAAGTTTGAAGCCAAGCTAGCTGTATACCCATCATCTACTGGTTCTGATCGTTCGAACCTTCCCACACCGGTCTATTAGTCTCTCCCTGACCTGAAAAGAAAGGGGTGGAAGGGGGGGTGAGTCCACGGCTCAGCAAGAGAATGTGCATACAAGCGATGAAATGCTTAATGCATGCAATGCTCAACAAAGCATCATATCACCGTGATCGGCACACGGGTAAGCCATGGATCGAGCTAAGGGCCTACTTGCAAGGCTTGGTAGCCCTCTGCCCANCTTGGCTTTAAAAAAAAAGGTTTATCTACTTTGGGATTGGCCGTTTGTGATATGATTTTTTTTAAAATGAGGTTTATGGCTCTTTACCTAAGGATATCCGGAGTGATTATTCTTTTTCAATTTACACTACCATAAGAAAAGGAATAAATATCTTTACGTGTATCTTTTATTTTCCAGACAAAAACAAAAATGTATCTTCTATTTATTTATAAATTGCTTAAACAAAATTATGTTGCCACTTATTACAAAGAGGGTTGAGATAGGGAGTTGAAAAGGACAAAGAACCAACAGACATCAACCCAGACACAAAACTGCACTTCAGCGTCTCGCTGCTTTCTTGCTAAAGAGAATCTTCTTCTTCTACTTTTAGTTGGTGAAGCTGTTTGGAACTACAGTGGCTATGGCTATCGGAAGGATATCTTCATTGCTTTCTCGCGCTCGCTCTGCTTCTGCTTCTTGTTCTTCAGGTGCTGCTGCTTCTCTGCTTCCTTCACTAGGTGACCACTCTCTCTGTTTTCTCTTTTTGATGATACTGTATATCGCTTCATTTATTATATACTTATACTGGTTATGTATACGTTTATACCCGACAAAGATTTGGTGGTGATGACTCTTCAGTTGCATCTTGTCTTGTTTTCTTTCTAATGTTGTTTATATGTGTGTGTTGGAATTTTTTTGTTAGTACTTTTTGGTTGGTTGCTGAGAAAGGTAAGTTAGGTGGAGAAGAAAATGAGAAGAATGGCGAGTTGCAGACTTTTTGTTGTGAAGTTTATCCTCATTTTCTTATCCTGGTTTAAGAGACCAAGGGGCCAAACAGTTTTGGAGATTCTGCTAACTCTGAAGAAAGTGGTCAAAAGACACAAAATGAAGTCAAAACTTAAAATATTACATTCTCCGCGAATCAGGAAAATGAAGCATATACTGACCACATGTTCATTAACTAAAGAGCTTCCACCTTTTGATGTGAATAAATTTCAAGTCACTTTTTTGGTTTGCTTTTCATGGGATGCCTTTTAACACTAGGATGATGCATCAGTCCTTGATCCGCTAATCACCAGAACATATCTTGAAAAGATATACCAGTCAAGGCAGGAAGTGTAACGCTTGATTCAGGCTCCATTTTCCATGTTTCTATTGAGTGTAACAAAATGCATCATGAAAAATAAGCTAGATATATATGTTGGGAATCTTATATATGTTTTGGATGTGATACACAGGAAGAAACACCAGCAGGGGGAGAATCATCAGCCGGTATAGCACTGCTGCAGCACTTGAGGAACCAATCAGCCCACCTGTTCAAGTAAGCTACACCCAGCATCTAATCAATGGGAAATTTGTGGATGCGGCATCTGGTAATCTACTCAGCACAGAAGGTTATGCGTTTAATTTGGATGGTTTACTTCCTCTTTCACTAAAACTCACATTTTGCTTGTGTGTTGTATAGGGAAAAAGTTTCCCGTACTGGATCCTCGTACCGGAGAAGCAATCACCCATGTAGCTGAAGGTGATGCTGAAGATATCAACCGTGCTGTAGCTGCTGCTCGTAAAGCATTTGATGAGGGACCATGGCCAAAGATGAGCGCCTATGTGAGAAGCTCTCTTTCCCTTATATTTTGTGTTATTTTGATGATTCATGTCTGATATGCTTTTATCTATTTCTTGCTTCATTTGTTCAGGAAAGATCTAGGGTACTCCTTCGGTTTGCTGATTTGGTTGAGAAACACAGTGAAGAGCTTGCTCTTTTGGAGTCATGGAACACAGGGAAGCCTTATTCACAGACTTCCACATCTGAGTTACCAAGTTTTGCACGTTTGTTTCACTATTATGCTGGTGGGTATACTGAAGGGTGAAATTGCTTTTATCCTTTCATGGTGTGAAGGGATTCCTTATGATTTCCTCATTGAACTATGCAGGTTGGGCTGATAAAATCCATGGGCTGACAGTGCCAGCAGATGGCAATTACCATGTACAAACATTGCACGAACCAATTGGCGTTGCTGGACAAATAATTCCATGGAACTTTCCCCTTATCATGTTTGCTTGGAAAGTTGGGCCTGCATTAGCTTGTGGTAACACTGTTGTTCTGAAGACAGCAGAGCAGACACCTTTGACTGCTCTCTATGCAGGGAAGTTATTCCAAGAGGTAAGATTTGAATGACAGATTACATCTTTCTTAGATTAATCCGTTGTTTGTTTGTTTTCTCGTTATTTGAAACCTAATTTGCATCTTTTTTGGCAGGCTGGTCTTCCTCCAGGTGTTTTGAATATAGTTTCTGGCTATGGCCCTACTGCTGGTGCTCCTCTGGCTAGCCATGTAGACGTAGATAAGGTTTCTTATAAGATTTATGTTCTGCTTGATGTCTTCTAAAAATTGAGAGTTTGAAACTGCCCTCATCCTCTATTATAGCACATCAAAGGGTAGTGGAGTTTTTTTTTCCTGATGGACCTCAGAATTTTCTCTGATGGATGAACTTGGCATGATAGCAGAAGAGTTTTCATTTCTGTTCTCAATTGCATTTTTCATGGAGAATGTAGAACTTCATCAATGTATAATCAAAATTTTATCACTTTTTCTACTAAACACTCATTCTCTATGCAGGATTCTCATTGCCTTTTTTGCTTACTCCATTATTTGAGATGTGGCTTTGCTGTGGTGTGGGTCACTATGACTGATGTTGACCTGCTGTGCAGCTTGCTTTCACAGGATCAACTGAAACAGGTAAAGTTGTACTCGAATTGGCTGCAAGAAGCAACCTGAAGCCTGTCACACTGGAGCTTGGGGGGAAATCACCTTTCATTGTCTGCGAGGATGCTGATGTTGACAAAGCTGTGGAGCTCGCTCACTTTGCTTTATTTTTTAATCAGGTGTGTCTGCTAAACTCTCCATTACATTGAATCCATCCGATGAGAAAGATGGATATGATGAGTCTTTCTTGGTACTGCAGGGCCAATGTTGCTGTGCTGGTTCTCGAACATATGTACATGAGCGTGTCTATGATGAGTTTACCGAGAAAGCCAAGGCTCGTGCACTGAGAAGAGTTGTAGGTGATCCCTTCAAGAAGGGTGTTGAGCAAGGTCCTCAGGTATTTTCTCTTGTTCTCCCTTAGGATTTGGTATTGAGAACCATTTACGTACTCATGCTGAAATCCTCTGATCTGTATATGTTCTTACTCTGTTGAAGACTAATGTATTGTCGAGTAGCGTTTGTTGCTGAACCTCGTAAAATTTGCAGATCGACTCGGAACAATTTCAAAAGGTTCTCAGGTATATCAGATCCGGTATTGAAAGCAATGCTACCCTTGAATGTGGAGGTGACAGATTGGGTTCCAGAGGCTACTTTATTCAGCCCACAGTTTTCTCAAATGTCCAGGTACTATATATTCTCTACTCTTCAAGTCTGTTTTTGTTAAAAGACCACCTTCTCATTCTTACATTTGATAAACTTGTTCAAACAGGAAGATATGTTGATAGCTCAGGATGAGATCTTCGGTCCTGTCCAGACAATCTTGAAGTTCAAGTAAGCCTGAAGCTCTCTGACCAATGTGTAGTGCATATTCCTCTAGTAAAATTGTCCATTTCTTAATGCCATAAATCGGCATTTTAAGTCATTAACGATCGAGTCCTATAATCAAAGACATCAACAAATTATGAATTATACAGGAACAAAAAAAAAAAAAAAATTCTCGGCATTTCTCTTGCAGGGATATTGATGAGGTGATAAGGAGGGCGAACAATACAAGCTATGGACTAGCTGCAGGGGTCTTCACCAAGAATGTGGACACTGCCAATACCTTTTCACGAGCATTAAAGGCTGGAACTGTGTGGGTGAACTGCTTTGATGTCTTTGATGCTGCCATTCCTTTTGGTGGCTACAAAATGAGTGGAATAGGCAGGGAGAAGGGCATCTACAGCCTTAACAACTACTTGCAAGTCAAGGCAGTTGTCACTCCTCTAAAAAATCCAGCATGGTTGTAGACTGTTGTTCATTTCACCACCACTCATTTATATAAATATGCCAGTCATGAAGGGATGGTGGTCAATTTGTAATCAATATGTAGACAAACTTTGTCATTGAAACTTGCCTGGTCCTCCTTGAACGCTGGAAAATGGATGCTAATAAACCTGTTTCTACTTATGTAAAATTCTGTTTTACGTATCGGTAGCTAGCAGGTTCAATACTGGAGGGAAGGATATAGAAAGGGTATGTGAATTATGAGCTAAAAGAATAGTCATGGTCATGCAAATTGATCCAACAACCTTACGCCCTTGGAAGTTTTAATTAAAAATATCATGATATCACCGAATCTGGCGGCCAATATCATTGAAAGCAACCAGGCAAAGCTGGGGATATGGCAATGGACCGGGATGAGGATAACAAAATCGCAATCATTTGAACATCAACATCAACGTTTAGCCCTCACGAAGGGGACAATATATGATTCAAACAAATAATAAATATATACCTCTAAATTACGATAAACAAAAATGTTCAAGGACAGAAATCAAGGACGCGGTTTTGAGCAACCAAAATATCTACTTTGCCTTGAGCCTAGGAAAAGCAAATCGAAACTTCTGGTGGGTACCTTGGGTAAAGGTCTGTTTGTGGAAAGACCCAGAAGCTGCAAAAGATTAGCAGATCTCTTTGTGGAAGTAGCAAACCATGTAACTGTTGTATCCTTCCAGGCTCTCTTAAGGCCCAATAACACAGCAAAATCATATAAGGGTCATAATATTAATGCCGACAAAGGTCACTGTCAAGTGATTCTGCCCTTCCTGGCTACCTTCCTTCCTCATGGGTTTCTGCATGACTAATCCAGAAAAATCTTTTGGGCCTTTTCTCTCCTTGTCCGCGTTAGGACCAAATACGAGGAGGATTATCATTTGTCATGTCACCTCTATACCTGTAATTTTCTTTTTAAAAGAGCCAGTCAACCTAGAACCTGGGTGCTGTGTGACCAGCAAGCTATATTTGGAAGGTGACCACTGTGTCGAAAAAAATTTCTCAAATCAAAAGAATAAAAATCCTGAATTGGGATTTTTGAGTTTTGGCGGAAACCATGTGTTGTTTCAATCTTATTGGATTGTTAGTAACCCCACCAAAAAAAAAGGAAATAAGAAGCCTTATAGTTCTTTTTATCATATAGTCAAGGGCCTTTATTTTTTTTGATAAAAGTCGGGTAGACCCGTTCCATTAAAACCGAAAATAGTACATAGAGATATAACAAAAGTTGACGCAAGTCAAGTGTAAAAGCTCCAAGACTATTACAAAAAAGGAACAGAGAAATCCTCCAACATGAGGATTAAAACTAAGGCTTGTAACAGTATCAAAGAATAACAAATCCAAAGGAATAAGGACGTATTGAAACATAACAAGCCTTAAACTACCTCTCACTAGAGAGGGAAAGAACTGCAGATCCTGCAATAGAGAGAGATCTTCGATACCGACGTGATAATAAAAATTGTTGTAGTTTCTATGATTTATCACGAGGAGCATTCCTGAAAAACTGTACAGAGACAGAATCAGATTGCTTAAAAAGCAACAGAAATCCATCACTTTATTATAGAGTAGAGGAAAAACAAAAAAAAGGCTTATGGAGCTTGCTGCCGGGTAGATCCCAAACGGCAACCCCTGGGAAAACGAAAGTATTCGGGCGAGAGCAAACGGTGGAAGAGGTGGAAGAAAAAGTGTCTTTCCTGCCAAGAGCCTTTATTGTTGGTGAAATATATGGTTCAACATAATAAAGTTTGTTTGCGTATAAATAATTAATGACTAAAAGACTGAAACTTGAAAGACGGCAAACTTAGTTGTAAAGTAAACAAGCTATCCCGTGCGTGTCCATCTCAGTTAGTCATTTTCTCCAAAACAAGTATGGTTCAGTGATTGATCTCCCAACTTGAACGCAGCAGTGAAGCTCAAAAACATATAATAATAGTACTCATGCTGATGACTAACATGACACTAATACCAGCAGTGCATGTATGTCCTGGTTTGATGACATGAATATATTCGGTAACACAAAAATTGTTTGTGTACATTGATTAAGATTTAAGTGTATTCTACTAAATTACGTTCCCTATCAAACAAAACATAAACGCGTGCTAAGTTCACATGATTCAATGCTTATATTATTAATTTAATTAATTACTTCCAACTGGGTTTTGTATTATTAGTAAACTACACCTTAATAAACCTCTAAATCATTGCGATATACAGATGGCAAGCGCGTGCAACCAGTCAGGAGGTGGTTGGTCCACGTTTAAGATCATATAGCTTTGCTTTGCATCATAAATCAACATCATTATTTGTTTATTAACATGAAGCCTTGGAGCTATTAGCTCTGTTTGTGGCCACAAATAAGATTGATTATATTTATGCCTAATAAATATCCAAATCACACAGTAATAAGACATGCAAGACAAGAGACATGCACAAGCTGTGCTGTCTCTGAACACAAGGGCTTTGTTTGTGTTCAAAAAGCAACAAGACCTTCACTAATTTAATTAAATCCTATTTGCTTGCAAGCCCATGCATTGAGTACGCCTTACTGTAGAACTGCCGACACTTGAGATGTACATAGTCCACAACTTTTTGTCCTTTCTTTCTGGTTCTCTTGATCTGCGTTGACTTCTATGCATAGATATTCTTTTTTCTCATTGATTCATGCAAAATATATATAGCCTCCATCTGCAGAGATTGGATCATGAATCTAATACATATCAGTCTCCTTTAAAAAAGAAATTAAAGATTCTCCAACGAGAGCATCTATATTAAACCCCCCAATTCCTTTAACCATTCATTTCTCCAATTTTATGCTTTTTTTTTTATATACTAGTTGATAAAGTTAGAATTCGAACCCAAACCTTACCTTAATACACAGCTCAAATGCACCAAGACCGACAATTCCAGTTATGCTGATATTAACAGTATGATTAAGAAACACTATTATTCATCATCACTTAGTAGCCCTTCTTTGAACCCCAATTCAAATTATTCAACAAGAGTAACTATACAATAATCAGAGTTTTCCATAATTGAAATGTGCAGGGAAATTTCCTTAAAAAAAAAAAGAAGATTCAAACATCAATTGGTCATCACCTGCAAACTACGTAGCTTTGAACCCCATTCCCCAAGTAATATGTCAGTTTTTTATTGGACCACGTTTCAGGGCGGTTTATTAGGGCCCACCAGCCATGACTTCTCTCCAGATTTGTTCGTACACTTAAAAACCCATATCCAAATAAAAACCAAAGAGGATCCAAGAAGCAACCCTTTGTCCAAATTTCATCAGCCTACGTGTCATGTTCACACGTGTAATGGCCCTTCCTACTGAACAAATCTGTCCATCAAACTCAGCTTCCTCAAACGCATGACCTTCTGCCACGTGTAAAGATAGATTTTTTAGTTACTCCCCCCTTCTATATCTGGACTAACTGAATCTTTTTCCTCAAACCTGAAAAGCATAACCGAAAGGAAAAAAAAAGAAAAAAGAAAGCCAGAGTAGTAGGAAAACAGAGTCCTCTGTTTTTTTCCGCTTCAAATGATAAAACAATATGACCGGAACGATCGCCGGATCCTCACCTTTCCGGCTGTTCACCCTTGTGAGGGCATCTCTCCGGATACCCTTCTCAGTTCTTTGATCATCCTCTCTCAAAGCATCTGCAATCATCAATCCAAGTCCTTTGCTAGTCAGAGGAGGAATGCCCGCCAACTAATCAGGCAAATCGGGATTCTTCTCATATTCTTCGAGGACATAAAGGAGCGTGGATTGGTTCTTCCGGATTCGGTTGTTCTCTGCTTCTCGGAGCTCCACCTCACCTTTCAGAAAATCCAGTTCTTGTTGGAGGATTGTGCTCGCGAGGGTGCTAGGCTATGGATGCTAATGAAGTCCCCGTTTGTTGTCTCTCAGTTCCGGGTACTAACTCGGGCAATAGCCACCGCGCTTGATGTCCTTCCCTTGGATTTGATTGATGTTGGCGGTGAGGTGAAGGAGTTGGTCGAGTTCGTTGCAAAGCAATCGCGCAAGGCCAAGTTCGAGCTAGACCCTGAAGATGAATGGACTTCGAAACAAGTTCTGTTGATTTTGGATCATTTCGAGAGAGGGATTGAGCCTGACTTAGGCCTCTTGAACCGGGTTCTTGCCTATCTTGAGATTAGAAGCTGGAGTGACTGCAGCAAAGAAGCCAAGTTCTTGGAAGAAGAGATTAAGTTTCAGTGTTCAGATTGTGATGAGAAGGAGGTCCCATTTCTAAGCAGTTTGTTGGGGTTAATGTGCTACTCTAGGGGAGTGCTTTTTGAGACATCAAATTACAGAAACAATGAGCAAAGTGACATGAGAGGCAACATGGAGACTATTAGCTGCTTGAATCCTGAAGATTTTCGTTGCCCAATATCACTTGAGCTAATGACTGATCCGGTAACTGTATCAACTGGCCAGACTTATGATCGTTCTTCCATTCAAAAATGGCTCAAAGCTGGGAACACAATCTGTCCCAAAACAGGAGAGAGGCTGACAAGCACGGAGTTAGTCCCCAATACCACTCTTCGAAAGCTAATCCAACATTTCTGCGCCGAGAATGGAGTTTCCCTCTCCCATTCCAAAAGCAGGAGTCAGGATATAACAAGGACTATTGTTCCGGGAAGTGTTGCAGCAGCAGAGGCCATCAGATTCCTCTCAAAGTTTCTCGCAAGAAAGCTGGTTTTTGGATCAAACGAACAGAAAACAAATGCTGCTCATGAGATTAGACTGCTCTCAAAATCAAACATTTTTAACAGGTCTTGTCTCATTGAAGCAGGCGCAGTGCTTCCTCTCCTAAACCTTTTGTCTTCTTCCGCGGACAAGACCACACAGGAGATTGCTATTGCAGCAGTATTAAAACTCTCCAAGCATACCAGTGGCAAGAAAGTGATAATTGAAAGCGGTGGATTGACGCCAATTGTTGCTGTCCTGAAGAGCGGATTCACCTTGGAAGCGAGGCAAACCGCGGCTGCAACAATTTTTTACCTTGCTTCAGTAAAAATATACAGGAGAATGATTGGAGAAACACCTCAAGTGATTCCATCCCTAGTGGAGCTGATCAAGAATGGAACTAGTTGCGGGAAAAAGAACGCGGTGGTGGCCATTTTCGGGCTGCTTCTACACCCGGCAAATCGCCACAGAGTGCTTGCTTCTGGTATCGTCCCATTGCTCATAGATGTCTTATCTTCCTCGGATAATGATGAGCTCAAAGCAGATTCACTAGCAGTCCTTGCAGCCGTATCTGAGACTGCAGATGGTGTGTTTACAATCCTGCAAACCAATGCTTTACATGTTATTCCGAGGACATTACATTCCCTGCCAAGTAAAAGAGGGAAGGAGTATTGTGTCTCAATCTTGTTAGCTTTGTGTAAGAACGGTGGCGTGGATGCAATTGGGATATTGGCAAAGAACCCATTTCTTATGGGTTCACTGTATGCTCTTCTAACAGATGGCACAACCCACGGTAGCAGAAAGGCAGGAAACCTGATAAAGCTTCTCCATAGGTTCCATGAAACGAGCACTTCAGGAGCGGTTGCTTCTTCTGTTCCATGCGAAAGACCAGTCAATGTCTGGTAGTTCTTCCACAGATTTCTGTTCCATGTAAATACATACGTTTCAGAGTGAGAGAATACCTTGTAGTTTAATTCTGATAAAAGAAAAAAAATTAATTGTAGCGTTGGCTCAGTTTTTGCAAGAGCTAATTGCTACACTTGTTGGCCTATAGGCCTACATTGTTTGGCTACACACTGTTACGCGGTTGTACTAAGATTCTTTTGGTGTATTGAATAAGATGGTGTGTTGAATCGAAATAAAGGGCCAAAAATTTGGTCTGGAATCCAGATGGCATTTTTGTTACTTGTAACCAAATAACAATGATTAGGAATTCAATGCTGTATTTTAATTTCTGCTGCGTTGATTGTTGTTTGCCTGTGATGTTACAGAGCAAATGTAATACCAAGACATCAAGAAGAATCTAGTCTAGATGACTTAATATAGATTTTGGCATTTTTGTTACTTGTAGTATGATAACAGTGATTAAGAAATCAATTCTGTATTTTAATTTCTGCTGCGTTGATTGTTGTTTGCCTGTGATGTTACAGAGTAAA
>JAKUCV010001691.1:24331-45221 GCA_028386065.3 Turnera subulata | reverse complement strand
CTTGTGATCCAAAAGGCATCGAGTCTCCTTGGTACCGATCCTGTAGTGACGAACATCATCATGTCTAATTAAAATTTTTGGGCACATAAGCAAATCTTAATGCCAGATTACGCTTGTACTAACTATGATGAAATGTTAAAAAGCGTATGCAAATTAAAGTGCAAGGAAAACCTGTATCCCATGAAAGTAACTAATCTTTAAAATTCTTGAATTCAACTTGTTACTAAATATTCTAACCAGCGGCAATAACCCATACCAAGATGGCTTTTAATCTAACTCAACATAAAAAAATCCAATCAATAAACCGGGATGAAAAGAATGGAAGAATGACATGCTACTGGCTTTTAATCTTAGCATCTTTTTGTGGAGAAGAAAAGAGACACACATTATGGGAGAAGCAAGTCACCCATTGATTTTGTCAGAAGGAAGCCATCGCCACTGCCATGCAAAGACAATTATAGAAAATTCCAAGCTTCCTTCAACTGATGGCCACACCCTTTTGAAATTCTAATAATTCAAGTTTGTGTACAGAACCTTAAGAAGTTAGATACAGAGAAACAATGATGGTGGCAAAGAGAAGCGAGGAATGGTGACTAAAGCGGTGGAGAAATTAGACAATTTCCAGGAAGATGATTCAAACACATAACGTTTTTTCGCTTCACTAATTTATGCCACCTGTATGATACTTGGCATGCATCTAATACATAAAAAGTCAATCCTGGCAATGTATTAATGGACAGAAAAGGTCCACTATTAAGCATTTTATATTTTTTTCTTTTTACCTTCATATGGATGTAATGTCAGCCATGTGCTACGCATGGTTACAGTATAAAAGGCCGTGTCTTACCCAACCCAAAATTAAAAGTAGAAACACATTAAAGAATATATTAAATTAAATAAGGATAAATTTGTCAATACGAAAAAATTTGAAGGGAAAATGGTCAAAACACTTCACCTGAATCTTCCGTGTTTTAGTATATATAATAATGTATGCCAAGACATCAAGAAGAATCTAGTATTGGGATAAGGATTGTTTTACACATTCTATCATTATTTTCTTGGCAACTCTTCCTTTTGGCAATAGTTAAACTGTTACTGATTTTTCATATATCGATTCTTACATATCATTTGATATTGGAGGATTTAAATTTTATTATTTACTATTACTTTATTATATAAAATTAAATTTATTTTTATTTAAATGGTAATATTTAATTAATATTTGAAATTCAAGCCAAACAGTTCTTGAATTGCAAAGCTACCTAGCAGTTACCGTGTCCAAACCGCCCATTAGAGGCGGTGAAACGTGAATAATATAAGAGACCGCAAAGAAAACAATTGCAAAAAACTCAACTACGGCGCCGTCTTGGTTGTTTACCACAGTGTATAATATCTAGAGTTCTCTGGAGTCTTTTCTCTCTACGGCTGATAATCGGGTGGCGCTTTTGACTAAAGAGAAAACCGCTCAAGCAAGCAAGCTAGGGTTCTGCGATAAAAAAACCTCCGGTATCAGGTACGATTCTTTCAGATTTCCATTACTGATAAAACTTCGATTAAGCATAATCACACTTTTCATAGCCACAAATTCGATTCTAAACTCATACTTTGTGTGTGTATTCTTTGATTAGATTCCAAATCGGAGCAAAATCTCGTGAAGAATGGCGACCGAGACAAAGCCAGCAACCGAGGATGTCAAGATCGATCTCTTCGAAGACGACGACGAATTTGAAGAGTTCGAAATCAACGAAGGTAAACCCTAGCTTTTCCTTATTTTTTCGCTCTTTTCCTAGTTTTCATGGCAATTTAGTGTTCAAATTCTGCCAAAAGAAAATAAAGAAATTTTAAAAATTAATATATCAATGGATTATATCTGATGATTGTTTCTATTTATGTATTGAATTAATGAAGAGTGGGAAGTGAAAGAGGAAGGGAAAGAGGTGACGCAGCAATGGGAGGATGACTGGGATGACGATGATGTCAACGATGACTTCTCGATTCAGCTGAGGCGGGAGCTGGAAAACAACGCCGAGAAGAACTGAGGCGGTTTTCATGTACTACTATTCTCCTGACCATCAACTAGTTTATTCCAGCTCAAGATGTTTTCTTATTTTGGTTTATGGATTTTGGAAAAAGAGTTTCAGATCAGGAGTTTGGTGCTACTGGATACTAATTTTTAGCTCTGAGATAGAGACTTGCTGCTTTCTCTGTAATGGGAAAAAAAAAATGTTGCTCTTTGTGTAATTGATGCTGCGTTTATACTTTAATTGGCTACTGATTTGTTTTGAGTACAGAATGTTCGTACTTGTCGTGTATGGATGCCACTGAATGGCGTTTTTTGCATTGGCTGGGGTATTGCCTGACTAGCTTGATCAACAATTGCCTAGCATGTGTGGCCTGCATCCTTGTAAATGGGTGGTCTTCATTATACTTGACTAACATGTTTGTTTCAACTTTATCAGGGGTTGGGATAGTGGGTTTGTTTTAGATTGTTAGATGCATTTGAATTGCTCTGTGTCCATTGGTTCCTTCCGGAACGTTGAATTCTATAGAGAATTCAACCCCACAACTTTTAGCTAGCTCCTGTCAAGGATATTAAGGCTTCATTAGCAGTGTCATTGGGGTGATCCCCACCTTAGCCACCGTCTCATTGCGATCAATATATAATCTCTTCATTTGCTTTCTTTACTACATAGATTTTAGTCTTTTGTGATCAGCATCTTACTGATATCATTTGAGATGCAAATATTGTTAGAGGCAGAGGGAAGTTTGGACGGGAAGAGGGGGAGGGGAGCCTTGAGTGAGGAAGTGGGACATGAGATAACAGTTTAGAGAAAAAGAGGGGAAAAAGGGAAGAGAAGAGGGAACTGGCAAGTGCCAGAAGAATGATTATTTGAATTGCATGTTACTGGCGTTGGCAATTGCATTGCACATCGTTCCAGCTCTTCCTTCTCGATACAGGATTAGTTTAGTTTGTGGGCTTATTACGAGTCTTTGTCAATAGGGTTTGGTTTTCAAAATGGCTGTTAGGCTCATAGTTCAAATTTCTTCTTTGCTTTGAATTCTAAAATTTGTACATGGTTAATTGGTTTTCTAATCCTGTATATGGCATATAGCGCAGGTGCAAAGAAGATTTGTTTTCCCCTAGAATGGTTGATCCTGTACTTTCTTTTTCCCTTTGTTCTTTTGGAAAGGAATCTCCACGGTCAAATATCCTGGCTTCTATATTGTAGGTCCTAAAGAGAAGAGACCATTCCTATGTTGTTGTTGTGGTCATATACAAATTTATTATGGGTCTTCTGGGTACAAATAATATGGTTCATATAAGCTATTAAACGTATATTGTAAGTCCTGAAGCAAGCAGAAGGGTTGATATATTACAACTGGTTTTGGTGGACACTATTCGTTTCGTTCCCCTTCTGTTTTTTCCTAGCTATGCAACTATTAAAGATGCGACTTCTCTTCTCACAATGATTAATACTCACTCCGTATCTCCGTGCCCCAAGTGACGAAAGGAATTAATCCACACACAATGTCATTTTTTCCCCCACTCAATATAAAGCTTCCTGATAGCATACAACTTAGATGTTTTCTTAGCTATCAAATGGAGTGAGAGGCTTAATAATCCTAAAGCTTAGTATGCTTTTATTTTCTCGGAAAAGAAACAAGTCTCGCGGTTAGGATAACCTTGTTTTAAATAACGTTTCAACAAATTAGCAATTTGGAATTCATATGTGTTACGAGTACATCACTTCCAAAACTGGAAAGTCATACAACTTACGGTTAGAAGCATGACCGACCTATGATGAGATCGTGTCTAATAATCTAAGAATAGATGGACAACGGACAAACCCTTGTCACTGGGCAACTCCATAATTTTACCAACTGGCCCGTGAACTCAGTTAACCGCCTCTCTATGGTGCATCTCTATCTCTTTCAACATTCAAAACATGGAGGAAGAAGGTTGAAGAGATCCCATGGACGTTATTGTCGTAGATGTAAGGAAATAACAGAGTTTTCAAGTACTAGAAAAATCGTGGAAAAAAACTTGACCACGAATTTGGAAATCCTGGTAGTCGTACTGTGTAGCCCGCAGAGTATGCATTGAAGAAAGAAATGGCGTATTCGATGTCTTTCCATACCCAAGACCTACTCGACAAACGTGGGTCTAACAGCATCCATTTTTAGCAAAATCCTTGCAAGCACTCCAACGCTTACATTTAGATATATATATATATCAAGTGATTAGAGGAAGCGTTCACCACATTACCCACTAGTTAATCTTCTCTTCAAGTTTTTTTCTTTATCAAAGAAAAAAGAAAAAAAAAAAGAAAGAAAAAGGAAAACGAAAAAAAAGAAAGAAAAAAGAAAAAAACTACTTCTGTAAACTTGGAAGTTTTGAGTATTTCTTTCTTGAATTTCTTCTTCTTTCTTTATCGTCCTGAGAGCAACTGTTTTGCTCTTTATTTATTCTTGATCTCAGAGGATATATCACTGATAGCTAGTTGCAAAAATGACTGACACGGAGACTACTAGAACCATTGTAGGCATCCTTGGTGAGTTTCACACATTCTACCTCACGGAAAATTTTGTGCATGAACTTCATCAATTTTCTTCTCTTTGCAATTTCTGGCTCCTTGAAATGATCTAGAAATTCTCTGGCCTCGGTTTCCGTAACATGAAAACCAGTCGGTAAAACCATTGCATATATATTAAAAAGAAATCTTGACAGAGAAAGATATCTTGAAAATGAATACATTTGATGGGTAGAATTTTGATCTTTCACTGTATCCTGACACATATTGGTTAATTTTATTTCTTTCTCTCTGTTGTGCAGGAAATATTATTTCTTTCTTCTTATTTTTGTCACCAGTGTAAGTTCCACCTTTTTCTCAATCCTCTAGCTTGCCACAGCTCTGGTTTTCCTCTATTTTCTAACCAATTTTGTGACAAAACTGCAGCCCAACATTTGCAACAATTATAAAGGACAAGGCAGTTCACAATTTCAAGCCTCACCCTTATGTGGCCACTGTGCTTAATTGCATGATGTGGTCCTTTTATGGCTTGCCCTTCGTCAAACCAGACAGTATTCTTGTCTTGACCATCAACGCTATTGGTCTTGCCATGGAGATTGTTTATGTCATTATCTTCTTTACCTACTCTCCCAACAAATTGCGGGTACATTGGCCTAGCTCATTTTTTTTTTTTTTTCATGTTCTAGAATCATAGTATGTAGTATAATCAAATATAAAATGTCTTATTCTAGTAACTAATTAACTAGCATAATGGCTGCATGTTGTTATTGTGAAAGTAACAGAAACAATAAAATACAAAAATACAAATTGTTTAAACTTGAGTTTGAAGTTAAACTCTAAATATGAATCATATGATTTATATTATTTGCATGTTATAAGTCCAAATTAAGTCTAAAATTATGCAATTCACTTCTAAAAAAGTTCAAACTTTAATTATGTAAGTTCTAAATTACGTTTAAGTCTAATTTGGAGTTCCCTTCATGTGGAAATTTATTTATTTTTTTCAACTCTTATTTCAAGTTTATTTTCAACATTTTTCTATGCTTATAAAATTCCATACTTCAAAGTTTATTTCAAATTTATTTTGAGCACAAAAGTAAAATGGTCATCATTCTCTAATATAAGAGTTAAAAACAAAAACTTAAATATTTTAGCCTAGATCTTCATGTGTTTATGTTATTTTAGATACTAAGAATTTGAATGTATAATACGATATTGGATAAAAAAATGTATAATACGATATTATGAGCTTTGATTTTTCTAAGATAATGTTAATATTTTAATTTAAATATGGACAAAATAGTCAAATCATTTGGTCAATGTTAACCTTATTATAATAGATAGTATTAATATAATGTATAATCTTCAAATTTCTTTATCTCATATTTAACATTGTTGACATTTTTACAGATAAAGATCACCGTGGCCCTCCTATGTGAAATTGGCTTCATGGCTGCCGTTGTCTTAATTACTATGCTATGTTTCCACACCACCGGGAAAAGGTCTATGTTTGTCGGTATATTGTGCATCATCTTCAACATAATTATGTACGCTTCACCATTGGCAGTCATGGTATGTTTACTTTTTCACATGTGCTTTGTGATGCATGATGCATTTTTCATAAAATCTTATTGAATTTGTTGATGTTGCTAAGTTTATTACTAACAATTGTTGTGTTGATTCCAGAAAATGGTGATTAAGTCAAAGAGCGTCAAATACATGCCATTTACTTTGTCTCTGGCTAACTTTTTAAACGGGTGCATTTGGGTGGTTTATGCATTCCTTAAATTTGATATCAACATTTTCGTAAGTAGCTTCTTGTTTAATTTAAGTTAATTTGTTAGTGGTATCAAAGTAAAGTTGGCATTATTTTTTACTCAATCTATAATTTTTATTACAGCTTCCCAATTGTTTGGGAACAATGTCTGGTTTGGTTCAGCTCATACTCTACGCCTGCTACTATAAGACCACTCGGTGGGATGAAGAAGACGAAGAACCTAAAGATCCCGAGGTTGAAATGACCGGACGGCCTTAAGCAAGCAAATATCAGTTTATGAATTGTCTTCTCCTTCTTCTTCTGTATACTTCATTTGGTTTTGTATACACCTCCAAAAAAAAAGAAAGAATGCTTCAGTGGCAGAGACATAGCTGCCCTCTTGATTGTACTACTCGTAAAACAGAAAAAGAACAAAAGAAAAGAGAGAGTGAGAGAAAAGAAAAGTATTGTTGTTTGGGAGTATATTTGAAGACGACTTAAAAATTTGGGTGTATATGTTAAACGATGAAGTACAAATACAACATTTTTTTGGTTTCCCAATCTCTTTCCATAGTTTGTGTTTTTTCTTTTTCTCCTCTGGTTTCTTGAAGTATTTGCAAACTCCGAACTGGCTAGGAAATTTACTTTTATATCACAAAACCACACTTTCATTACACATTATTTATAGAAAAACTATATATAAGCTAATTGTAACAGCCTGGGTAAAATTTTTGATTTTTACCGGGACTGTAAAAGTCTTTCTACAGTGATTTACTGAAAGAATTAATCTTGGGTAATTAATTCAAGGTAAATCGGGCGTCGTTTTTCGAAACCGAGAGTTTTCCCGCGCTCGTGATTTCTACGTGAATTTTTCGGACCTAAGTTGGTATTTTTCGGGTTTCGGAATTTCTCAGAAAATCACACCGGAAAATAACTAAGGGGGTATCAGTTATTTTCTGGTCCGGACCGGACTCGCTCCGTAATGCAGACGATTTACATTATTGAAGCTCACATGCCAAATAGTAAAAAAAAAAAAGGTTTAAAGCCGGTGAAGAAGAAGGGGGAGGAAGAGAAGAGGAAAGAAAAGAGAAAAGAAAGAAGAGAAAAAAAAGAGAGGAAAAGAGAGAAAAAGAGGGAAGAAAAAGAAAAAAAGAGAGAAAAGAAAGAAGAGGAGAAGAAAAAAAGGAGAGGAAAAAAAAGAAATGAAAGAAAGAAAAAAAAGAAATGGGAATCGGATTGAAAAAAAAAAGAAGAGAGAAAATAGGAAAAAGAGGGGGAAAAAAAAGAAAAGGAGGAGGAGGAGGAGCCATCAGCCGCCGGCCACCACACACCGCCACCCGAGTCACCACCGGCAGCCACCTTCTTCACCTCCTTCCTCGCACGACACCGAGAGGAGATCCGCAGCTGCCCCTGCTGCCGCCAACGGCCAGGACGCGTAGCCCTCGCCCTTCCCCTTCCTCGCGACGACGCCATTAACCACCGTCGCCGTTCTCCTTGTTGCTGCCGACGACTACCAGCAGCCACCGCGCCTCTGTTCCCGTGCAGCTCGTCTCTCCTGCACTGCGTGTCTCAGCCGTCGCCTGCACGTCGCCGCCCTCGCCTTGCTTCATCGCGCCGTCGTCTGCAGCGCGTGGGTTGGATATCGGGCAGTTTCCCGAGGAGCCGGCGTCGGACCGGTCATTGTTTCCGGAGTTGAGTAATCGGCCAAGGTGAGGATGGATTTCCTTCAATATGTGCCTGTATTACTCGGTTATCATGTTTGTTGATTATTGCATTTGCTGTGGTATGTTTCGGGATGTTTATCCCATTGTCTTGGTTGTGGTCGGGATGTTTATCCCATGTTGGTTTTTGGATGTTTATCCTTGCGTCTTTTTGGTTTAAGGTATAATGGATTAATAATAAATTGTGACAAGGATGTCGATCCTTGATTTTTGGATAGGGATGTCTATCCCGGTATCTTGGGTAGGGATGTCGATCCCTGCGATTTGGTTTTGATGACGGTAATATAATTGTCACGTGGTAAGTAGGGGTACGACTCGATGGTTTAAGACTGTTTCGTGGTGGCCTTGACCTGGGTTCTTGTGATAAGCATGTCTATGCTTGGGATGTCTATCCCGTGATTATTTTTGGGATGTCTATCCCTGGGTTCGTATTTTTGGGATGTCGATCCCTGGGTTCTCTGGATTTGGTCTGGCACCCGGAATGTGTTGATAACCAGGTTTGACCTCTAGCTTATCCGTGACGGGGCCCGGAAAGATAAAATTGGAAATTGGATTTTTTTTGAGTCTTTTGATTTATTTCGGCAGTTTAAATGAAACGCCCCGACCCGTATTTACCGTACACAGTAAACACGTGCCGGAACTGTAACAACCCAACCCAACAAAGCCCAGCATACAGTTGATACAATAGATATCAGGGCTCAACAACCCAAAGTAAAATCATCAATAATAACCCAACCGGCCCAATGGCCCAATAATAACAAAATAATGCACAGCGGAAGACTGAAACGCCCCGACCCGTATTTACCGTACACAGTAAACACGTGCCGGAACTGTAACAACCCAACCCAACAAAGCCCAGCATACAGTGTTTATGTGAGTTATTAAGTCTTCCGTTGTGCATTATTTTGTTATTATTGGGCCATTGGGCCGGTTGGGTTATTATTGATGATTTTACTTTGGGCTGTTGAGCCCGGATATCTATTGTATACACTGTATGCTGGGCTTTGTTGGGTTGGGTTGTTACAGTTCCGGCACGTGTTTACTGAGGTAGTCCTTGATCTCAGTGGAGAGTCCATGGCTGAGAGTGAGTGTCTCAGTTATGAGGTTTGGTATTTATAAGCGGACGAGATGTCGCTTAAGGGTATAAGCGGTATCTCGGGTTGAGGTTGGACACCTGGCAGAGTGTGCCAGAGGCTTACCGTGGTAGGACCCACGGATAAGACGGAATTTTGGGTACGAAATTCTTTTTAACGTGGGTAGACTGTAACAGCCCGGGTAAAATTTTTGATTTTTACCGGGACTGTAAAAGTCTTTCTACAGTGATTTACCGAAAGAATTAATCTTGGGTAATTAATTCAAGGTAAATCAGGCGTCGTTTTTCGAAACCGAGAGTTTTCCCGCACTCGTGATTTCTCCGTGAATTTTTCGGACCTAAGTTGGTATTTTTCGGGTTTCGGAATTTCTCGGAAAATCACACCGGAAAATAACTAAGGGGGTATCAGTTATTTTCTGGTCCGGACTGGACTCGCTCCGTAATGCAGATGATTTACATTATTGAAGCTCACATGCCAAATAGTAAAAAAAAAAAGGTTTAAAGCCGGTGAAGAAGAAGGGGGAGGAAGAGAAGAGGAAAGAAAAGAGAAAAGAAAGAAGAGAAAAAAAAGAGAGGAAAAGAGAAAAAAAGAGGGAAGAAAAAGAAAAAAAGAGAGAAAAGAAAGAAGAGGAGAAGAAAAAAAGGAGAGGAAAAAAAAATGAAAGAAAGAAAAAAAAAAAGAAATGGGAATCGGATTGAAAAAAAAAGAAGAGAGAAAATAGGAAAAAGAGGGGGAAAAAAAAAGAAAAGGAGGAGGAGGAGGAGCCATCAGCCGCCGACCACCACACACCGCCACCCGAGTCACCACCGGCAGCCACCTTCTTCACCTCCTTCCTCGCACGACACAGAGAGGAGATCCGCAGCTGCCCCTGCTGCCGCCAACGGCCAGGACGCGTTGCCCTCGCCCTTCCCCTTCCTCGCGACAACACCATTAACCACCGTCGCCGTTCTCCTTGTTGCTGCCGACGACTACCAGCAGCCACTGTGCCTCTATTCCCGTGCCGCTCGTCTCTCCTGCACTGCGCGTCTCAGCCGTCGTCGCCGTCGCCTGCACGTCGCCGCCCTTGCCTTGCTTCATCGCGCCGTCGTCTGCAACGCGTGGGTTGGATATCGGGCAGTTTCCTGAGGAGCCAGCGTCGGACCGGTCATTGTTTCCGGAGTTGAGTAATCGGCCAAGGTGAGGATGGTTTTCCTTCAATATGTGCCTGTATTACTCGGTTATCATGTTTGTTGATTATTGCATTTGCTGTGGTATGTTTCGGGATGTTTATCCCATTGTCTTGGTTGTGGTCGGGATGTTTATCCCATGTTGGTTTTTGGATGTTTATCTTTGCGTCTTTTTGGTTTAAGGTATAATGGATTAATAATAAATTGTGACAAGGATGTCGATCCTTGATTTTTGGATAGGGATGTCTATCCCGGTATCTTGGTTAGGGATGTCGAGCCCTACGATTTGGTTTTGATGACGGTAATATAATTGTCACGTGGTAAGTAGGGGTACGACTCGATGGTTTAAGACTGTTTCGTGGTGGCCTTGACCTGGGTTCTTGTGATAAGCATGTCTATCCCGTGATTATTTTTGGGATGTCGATCCCTGGGTTCTCTGGATTTGGTCTGGCACCCGGAATGTGTTGATAACCAGGTTTGACCTCTAGCTTATCCGTGACGGGGCCCGGAAAGATAAAATTGGAAATTGGATTTTGTTTGAGTCTTTTGATTTATTTCGGCAGTTTTTGCCTGTTTTTAGACTTGAGTAATTATAGTTGCATATTGATTGTCTTTCCTTCGTCGGTGAGCACTTCGGACTCACCCCTCACCTGCGGGCTTTCATCCCGTAGGATGAGTTATTATTGGTACAGGATTGGTGCATTCCAGACAGGCTGCGGCGTTATCCCTTGGACAGGGCTAGGATCCATAGTTTGCATCTATGTCGCATACAATGTTTATATGAGTTATTAAGTCTTCCGCTGTGCATTATTTTGTTATTATTGGGCCATTGGGCCGGTTGGGTTATTATTGATGATTTTACTTTGGGCTGTTGAGCCCGGATATCTGTTGTATACACTGTATGCTGGGCTTTGTTGGGTTGGGTTGTTACAGTTCCGGCACGTGTTTACTGTGTACGGTAAATACGGGTCGGGGCGTTTCACTAATACTTTTCATTCTTATTTAGGAAAACTGCTTCGGAGAGTCTCGTATGTCCCTAGAAAGATTTAAAATATGTATCAAAAATAGGATTGAGCATCCAACTTTTGTAATTTTGGCACTGTAAGCGATCGATAAGCCCCTTATATAAGAGCCGATAGTTATCAAGTCTAACTTAATCATCTCTGTAGACCAGAAATAGGGTTCGCCTTCAATCAATCAATTTCTTTCTTGGCGGCTTAAAATCCTAAATCAATTTTAGTTGGACAATGCTGTTAGATGTATGATAATATAAATTGTCTGAAATATTGAGATGATCAAGTAGTGAAATATCATCAAGAATAGAAAAGATGTAGAAGAGAGAAAACGTGATACGGTATCTTGGTGGTGAGGGAGGTGCTATATCCAATAGGGGATTATAAATGATGATTTGTATCTAATTAAGAATATAATTGAGAGTCCTGAGTGTAAATTATTCTTCAGACCTTCATCTAATTTATTGGACTGCTAAAAATCTGAGGCCTTCCAACTGAAGCACTTGAGCCCTTAATTAAGCTGGTCAATAAAAATCCTTCTATCATCAATAATTGATATTTCATATGTAAAACAAGAGAATTAACCTCTATATAGACATTCAATTGTTCACATGATCGGTTTCATGGTTTCCATTTGATTAATTATTGTTTCCTGATGGAGATAAGTGGATAAATTGATAGCGGTGGATGAATATAGTATATATGTTTAGGATGGATTGAGATCATTCCTGTTAAGGATCGTCAGGTAGACTTGCAATACCACGGAACAAAATTCAAATTTTTTTAAAAATAAAACAATTCCAAACTAGTTTTTTTTTTTAAAATGGAAATTCCAAATTAGTTAAGAACTGCTAATTGGGATAAAGTAACCCATTACTTTTGAAAAATTTAAAATCTAAAAATTTCGATTTCCCTGAGTCCAAATGATTAATTTATTGTTCTATATGGGGTAGTTTTGAACAAGAATAGAAATACAAAATCACTTGGTAATTTTGAACAAAATTGGAAATACCAAATCATTTTGTGTACAAATTATGTCATTCATATCCTAGAGCTACTTATAGTTATTAGAATTTGAGCACTTTAAAATTTCCATTTATCAACCTGGGGCATTAGAACTTTGGATTATTTTCGGTATTTTAATTGAAAGGAAGTTTCCGCTTCAATACATATCAACTCACTAATTTGTTTCCTTTGAGGTGGAGTTTTTTTGGAGGGAGAGAAGAAAAGGCAACGTTTCATTGTCACCTTAGGCTAACAGTGATCACTGTGACTTTGAGGTGGAAATTGGATAGCTATACACATCACGCTTTAATTGGTAAAAAATCTGATACTAAATCTCATTGTACAGGATTTTTTAAGTTCAGTGCTACTGGACATGATCCCCTCACACTAGATATGGAAATGATCTCATCCCCTAAATCTCAATCGGTTACCCCGGCGGTCAAATAGATCTAATGGTCTTTGTAATTTGCATATATGGTTAGAAAACAACGTAGGAACCTAAACTGTAGGAGCTGGACTTGGTGAAAACAGACATTTTTTATTGATAACAAAAGAATTACACAGAATTTATATAGTGAGGCTAGTTTAGGTAAGAACATTAATATTTCACCCTATGTTCCAATAATTGAAGGAAGGACAGATGAGAAAGGTAATGCAAATTGACAATATTAACAGTCCACACGGACCACATTAAAGAATAATTCTCATTTCTCACAAAAAAAAATTAATGATAATTTCCTATATAAAGAACACCAAAGTCTCTCTCATCATCTTCACCCCCATTTCAGAGTTCCATTAATTCTTAGTCTTTGAAAGAAAAAGGAGTCCAATTCCTTTTCATCATCAGTCATGGTGGATACTGCGACTGCTAGAACAGTAGTTGGCATTATTGGTTAGTCTTGCAATTTCTCATTGTTGCCATCTTTCATCAAATAATAGGATTATTGAACAGTGTTTAGACACTGATTATCGTAATTATTTCATCTCACGGTGTTACTAATTACCCCCACCTTTTCTTTTTCTTTTTTTTTTTAAATTATTACTCCCATCAGGAAATGTCATTTCTTTCTTCCTATTTCTCTCTCCCGTGTAAGTTCCACTAACTTACCTCCTAAATCTTGTGTTTCTTCTGGGCATATACATTCCAAGACAAGTTTTATGACATGTATGGGTTTTGGAATTGCAGGCCAACATTTATCAGGATTATCAAGGAAAAGGCAGTAGAAGATTTCAAGCCGGATCCCTATGTTGCTACCGTGCTTAATTGCATGATGTGGTGCTTCTATGGCATGCCTTTTGTCAAAGAAGACAGCATTCTTGTCCTGACAATCAATTCTATTGGTCTCGTCATAGAGCTTATTTATGTTACCATCTTCTTTATTTACTCTCCCAATAAAAAAAGAGTACGTTATTAATTTAAGTTTTTACCCACACTGATGATACTATAATTTTGTTCTTAATTCAGGGTTAATCTTGTTTTTTTTTTCTTTTTCTTGGTCATTTTCAGAGCAGGATCGCCATTGCACTGGTTATTGAGATTATCTTCATGGCTATTGTAGTCTTCGTTGCAATGTTTTTCATGCACACCCCTAAGAAGAGGGCTATGTTTGTCGGGATTTTGTGCATCGTCTTCAATGTGATTATGTACACTTCTCCCTTAACAGTCATGGTATGTAAAACAACCTCTCCCTACCTAGCCATAGTTGAGTTGTCACAGAATATTACTCGATGCACTGTATTTTTTTCATCTAACGACACAAAATCGCTTTGTTTGGTAACATATCTAATACAAAAACTTGCAGTTACCTGCCCAACCATAAGCCAACTAGTGTAGAATTCTTGTCAAAATAGTGTACCATTTTATCATGCTTATAATAGTTATTAGGGTATGTAAAGTAGGTGGCATGAGATTGAAATTATAAATAGTTAATCGAAGGGCTACTTTAGGAATACAATAAATGAGAATGACAAAGAAGAAAGAATGAAATTGTTATCTTCTTCCAAAAACAGAATAGAACGAAAGCTGGTGGAAACTTTTCCAACTGGAAGCCGGAAAATTATTCCCTCCAAATAGAGTAAAAATGGGAAGAAAATGTGAGACAAAAGGATTTGACTGTTTTGCCCTCCATATGAAATAAGAGTGATACTTATTTTTGCGGCTGTGCAGCTTAGTTAACTACTAACTTGTTTGCCTTTTTCCTTGGTTGGCAGAGGATGGTTATCAAGACAAAGAGTGTAAAGTACATGCCCTTTTATCTGTCCCTGGCTAACTTCTGTAATGGACTTGTTTGGGCAGTTTATGCGCTCCTTAAATTCGACATCAATGTCTTCGTAAGTCACAGAAACTCTCACATCATATTTATCCATCATCTAATGTAATAACGCTTTGAAAAGCAAGAAGGGTTATAGTAATTAATTAATTTTGTTAACTTTCTAATTATTCTCTTCTTTTTACAGCTTCCAAATGGCTTGGGAACCTTATCCGGGTTGCTTCAGCTAATACTCTATGCATGCTACTACAAGTCAACTCGATGGGAGGATGACGACGATCGCGGCAAATCGGAGGTTGAACTCTCCCAGCCTTAGCGGCGGAGGCAGTGAAAAAGTATTTTGCGTGTCCCCTAGTGAGTTGAGTTGCTCAAATGCAAATGTGAATTTTTCAAGGAAAATCTTAGCCGATGCAAAGAGGGTTGTGTTTCATCGTCTGTTTGAGCAAACGGAGATAGATAGAAAGAACAATGCTTATGAATTTGTAGCAGAGAGAGTAGTAATTTTGTCTCTTTAATCAAAAATCAACTCATTCCAGACTCTAAAGTTTGTTTGGATTAAAACTCCATTATCAAATTAAGTACAGGTCATAAGCCAAGCCAAGTAAAGCAGCAATACTATCGTCTTTAAGCTTCAATAACTCTTACGAGATTGAAAAAGTTGTCAGACTTAACCTCCATTATCAAATTAAGTACAGGTTATAAGCCAAGCTAAGGAAGGCGACAATACAATCGTCTAAGATTGAATTCTAGTATAATTAAGAGTATATGATACGGATTGATTTTAAAAAGGTGATCCAGGCTCCACCCCACTCCAAACCCTGAAATACAGTACCAAAAAATTGAGTATCAAATAACTGTTTTACCGCATTCAATAAATTATAAGTAATGCAGCTCCTGCCCCTATTCCTATTCTTTTGTTCCCCGGTTCATATACCAAATCTCCTTTTTATCTTCACACTAAGTGCAGCGTGGACTATTATGCTCCGAGATGATAAATTATCTGCAGAAAGGAGCATGCCATCAAGGTCCTCGGTATCTCCGAAAGCAAAGGCAACCGCCCTATTGATCCACAGGAATCATGCCCCCGCCTTTTGTTACGTCAATAGCCTCTAACAAGGAGACAGCCTCATCCATCTCGGGACGTTTATCTGGGTTAGCATCCCAGCATCGCTCCATCACATTTGCTAAAGAGCTCGGGCGACACCTGGGTATATCTGGTCTCAGATTCTGCATGTGATAATATTAAATGATCAGCAAAGCAAATTGTACAAGTTTCAATGGCTTAAGAAAGAATCTTGAAGCATAGGCTACAGGGAAGACCGGCAATTCCACGAGGGTCGCCCTTTTCTCATGCTGTTTGTATACCAGGCCCAAAATCGTGAGCTCAAGGGCATGCGTTGGTTAGTGGGCGTTCAGGAAGAGATTTATGGGCTTGCCGAATTGGGAGATCAATGGTGCCTTGGTGTGGAACGATCATTACGGACTTGACTTGGAATGGTCATCGTGACTTTGACCTAGAGTGATCAATATGGCTTTGACCTAGAATGATCGTTATGGTTTTGGCCTAGAGTGATCATTATGGTTTTGGAACAATCATTGTGGTTTTAACCATGGAGTGATCTTTATAACTTTGACTTAGAACGATCGTTATGACTTGACTTTGGAGAGATCATTGAAGTTTTGACCTGGGGTGATCTTTGGGTTCGTTGTCATCAGCCTAACAAGTGATCGGTGGGAGCCCAGAAGGGTGATCGATGGGCGTCCGTGTCTTTGGGCTTGGTGCGGATCATTGGGTTGATCATCAAGATTTGGTGACAGTAGGAACCGAGTCTAACAATAAGGCTTAAGGAGGAATCTGGCAGGTTGAGTTTGAAATTGAAGATGATCCTAGGTGAGGTTTTTGAATTACTAATCTTATCTTTGGATTTGGTGACAAGTTATCTTCAGCAACATTGAATCTTAAATAAGTTGATCTATTTGATTTTGTAATATTCCAGTTTGTTGATTAGCAGTGCCTATATAAAGCCGCTAACCATTCTTGTATCGGGGTCCAAAACCAAAAGAACCAAAATACTATTACTTTTACTCAATTTTTATCTTTTCCTTACCTACACTTAGTGTAATTTTTATCATTTATTTTACCAACTTGGTTGGTGCTTAAGGGACCAACCTTGGTATCATTTATTTTATTTATCGCAATTGGTATAGTTTTATCATACCTTAGTAGTGTAACTCAGCTTAGTTTGGTTTCTCCAGAAAAACACCAAAATCCAGTTTAAAGACGCGCGACACCGTTCATTCGATCCTTCAGTGATTGGATCCGGTAGCCGAAAGTCGCTTGTTGTTCATTGAGCGAACACCCTACATCATCAGACTTTTCAGAAAACAACTCAGCCCCGTGGGAGGATAGGGGGATGCCATCCATGGAACTTTTGGTAGGGGAAGTGGCAGTGTCTCTCTCACGTGATCTGCTCCTCACTCTGCCTATTTTTTATTGGCATTGGAAGCATATCACATTATGACAAGGTAACCATTCACAATTTAATGAATCTTCTACTTATTTGATGGGATGGTTAAGAGATTATTTATGGTTAAACTCTTCACAACTTATCAATAGATATAATCCCTTTGGTATGAATAGTTTATTCATTTGAGTATGGATGTTCTTATTTGGACATCTTATTTAGGCTACTGGATTTATATTTTTAATTTCCTAGCGTGGATATTGGCAGGAATTAAATGAAACTTTAGCATGGGCTCATTAGCGTACGCCTTTGGCAAATTGATTCGATGGAGAGAGAAACCAGTAGCTCTTTCCATTACACAAGCAAGATTGGTTGGATTAGCCCAGGTTATATCTTCACGTATGCAACTTTCTTGATTGCCTCGACCTCAGGAAAATTTGGTTAATTTTTATGAATTGCATCCTTGATAATATCATTTCTTTCTTTCAATTGAGAAATAGATTTTTTTTTATATATTTTGATATTCTATTTCTACATCTAGGATTCGACAACCCTGAGAGGCAAAGTGAGGAGCAGAACACGCAAGAGAGACACTACCACTTACCTTACCAAAAATTCCATGGATGGCATCCCCCTATCCTCCCGTGGGGCCGAGTTGTCTTTTGAAGAGTATGATGATGCAGGAGAAAAAGACGAGAACAACATAGTTTCTGCAAAATAACTCCTAAATCATCTTGAATATGAAAATATCATCAACATGAAACTTAACTTAGACATTTTAAGCTTTCAACCATATAAAATTCATTATCACAGGATCTAGAAATGATTAACTATGAATTTTCTAAGATAGCCCCGAAAAACTGTTCGTTTCTGCACAACAGTCCACTTATGTGATTTTTAATAAATTTCACAAAATTCATTTTCCAATGAAACCAATTGCAATACTTTTTTATATGTGTCTAGTTTGTTGAGT
Source organism: Turnera subulata (assembly GCA_028386065.3). Classification (NCBI taxonomy): domain Eukaryota; kingdom Viridiplantae; phylum Streptophyta; class Magnoliopsida; order Malpighiales; family Passifloraceae; genus Turnera; species Turnera subulata. The sequence continues at coordinate 27,226 of JAKUCV010001691.1, read as the reverse complement.
AAAAATTTGAAAACCAAATTCAAAATAAAACCTTGACGAAAATAGTATGACTCATGAACCGTGCAAAACAATTTAGACATCCTTTGTTTGATTTCATGATATCTACAACAATCAATCGAATATATTACTAGGCTTTTGTTTCACAAAATCGATGTGTAGAATGTAAATTCCCTCTATCGCAGTACACAAAGCAAGATTCCTAAAAAGTCAAAGAAGAAACTAAAGGCAAGGCAATTACAATAGTCCGGGAAAATAGACCTTACTTGCTTGATGCAACACTTTTTCAATCTTTCTTTTCCACAATTCACGTGTTAATGGGGTGGAGGCTACTGGTTTTAACCTAGACATAGAACTTCTAGCTGCTTGAATTGATTCTTAGCTACCGAAAGGCTTCGCTCCTTGCTCACAGAACTCCAAAAAGTCTCTGTCAAGAGAGACGATTGACACGTTGATGCTAATTTGGATCCTCTTTCCCCTTTCTAGGTGTGATGAGCCTCTTTCCTCTGTATGACCCGTGTGGGAAGAGCCTTTTTTAAAATTCAGTTTTTGTAGGTAAGCCAGATGCCGAGTCTACCTTTGCTTCTCACTCACGCACTGCTACTGCAACAGGAAAGATTCCAGATGAAGAAAGAAGCCCAAACATCACTGATTCTGCAACGTCTCCCACCCCCCGCCGCACGACTGCTTATCAATTGATGGTGCAGAGCCTTTTGTAAAGTAATAGTAGGTTTCATATGAATATAGGTGTTTTTTTTTTTTTTTGAGCAAAGAAACATCATATTTCATTAACTGAAACCTGCAGTACAAGCGTCACCATTCAACAATTGAACAAGCTCATTAGGTGGTGCTAAAACCCAGTGTGGAGGACACTGGAATCTTAGTGTAGATCTAGCAATCCAATCTGCCATCTTGTTAGCTTTTCTATCTATTTTGTGATAAGTTACAGAGTTCAAAAAGTAAGGGTTGTGTCTCACTGTGAAGATCAAAGAACGTGACTCCCACGGGCCAAAGTTGGGATCATTCAAAGCATTAATAACAAGCTGTGAGTCTGTCTCTATTAAGACTTCAAGGAAGCCTCTTGCCTGGGCAAGGAGGACAGATTCATTAAAGGCCATGGCTTCAGCTGCCAATGGTGATGAACATAAAAACCGTCGAGAGCAACCATCAATCATCTTCCCATATGCTGTTCTGCATACCACTCCTATACCCGCTGAACCTGTAGCTTCACAAAAGGATGCATCACAGGAAATTCTTATCGTTCCCCTTCGCAAAGCAGTAACCTCACGTTGTGGATGACTTGTTATAGGGGAGATATTCTGAACAAAATGGCCATAAGGATAGCCTTCTGGAGACTCATTTACTGCTTTCAGAGCATTTGCAAGAGTGAGGCGTGGAATTGGAATTTTTTGATTAAAGACAGAATCATTCCTCACTTTCCATAATGACCAGCAAATATGAGCTACCAACTTTAAAATCTCCTCCCTTTGTTCTAGACTTGGTTGCATTATCCAACTTTCCCACGATGAAAAGAAAGTGAAGGCTTTCGTTCTTGAAAAACAGAGTGATAAAGGTGAGGCAAACCATGTTGCACGGGAGTGATCACAAAAGAAAAAAAGGTGCTCAAAAGATTCCTCCTCCTGCTGACAAATGGGGCATAACGGTACCTGCAACAGATTTCTATGCCATAATTTTGTGTTTGTGGGAATGGCATTGTGGAGAAGTCGCCAGACGAATTGTTGGATTTTTGGTTGTGCATTAAGCGACCAAACACTTTTCCACACCCTATTATCAGCCCCATTAGACGTTGATGTGGTATTGCCATGCAAGACTTGGCTCATTGTATTAAATAACCAATAGCCAGATCTGGTGGAGTAAGTGCCATCCTTGTTGAAATGCCATATCAAATTATCCTTCATCTCTTGGGCAATGGGGATCTTTTGTATTCTTGCTGCTTCATCGCTGGAGAAGAGGTTTCGCAAGGCATGACTATCCCAAAAACCATGAGGGGATATTAAAGAAGCCACCTTCCTCACAGGAAAATAATTAGGGGGTGGAGATGTCACGTAAAATGGCTCCTCTTGCAACCATTTATCACCCCACACAAAAGTATCTTTACCATTTCCTATCAACTTGCGGAGTCCCAATTCCAAACCTTCTCTTCCAAACAACAAACTATTCCAACACCATGATGCCCGACTACCCTGTGTAGCATGAAGAAAGTCATCATGAGGGAGTACTTCCCTTTGAGTATTTTTACCCACAATGCATCAGGGTTCTGCAACATACGCCAACACTGGTTTGCTAATAAGGCTTGGTTAAAATACTCTAAATTCTTGAAACCCAAGCCTCCTTCCTTTTCGCTTTTTGAGAGGATATCCCATGCTAGCCAGTGGATTTTGGACCCAGAAGCATCTTCAGACCAGTAGAAATTGCTAATCATGGACTGCAATTTTTTGGTGAAAGTTTTAGGGAACCTAAACACAGCCATTGCATATGTTGGAATTGCATTCAAAACTGATTTCACCATCACTTCTCTTCCTGCCTGCGAAAGAAGACGTTGCTTCCAGGACTCAATTTTGCATTGAAGTCTTTCCCTAATGAAGTTCAAAGCCTGTATCTTTGACTTGCCCCAGACAGTAGGCAAACCAAGGTAAGACTCTCCTTTGCTGGCAGCTTTGATGTTTAACAAGGCACTGATTTCTTCTCGGATTATCTCAGTGGTGTTGGTACTAAAATAAATAGCTGACTTGGAGGTGTTAATAGATTGACCTGAAGCTTCACTGTACTCTTGCAGAATTTTCCACAAGCGTCTTGCCTCCTCCACTGATGCAGAACCAAAAAGCAATGTATCATCCGCATAGAAAATGTGTGTCAGTGCAGGGCAGAAACGATTTA
>JAKUCV010001691.1:0-22386 GCA_028386065.3 Turnera subulata | reverse complement strand
AGGAGCAGTCTTCTACAGTCACTTTGTCAGGTGTGGATGGAGGCTCTTGACGTGTTGAGGGGCTTAGTACGTAAGTTGCATGCATGTTCTCTGGTGTAACTACTGGGTCCGTCTGGGTGAACACATTTGAAGAAGGGTCAGCCTCTCTCGATGCAGTCCTAGCCCTTAATTTCCATTTGCGAGTGGGCCTGTTGTCATTGCTCAGGGATAGGGCTAATGCTTGTTGAAGTTGGCCTAGTTCTACTGGTTCTCCTAAAGGAGGAGCTCTGTTGGAGTGTTGGGCCAGCTCCACAATTGGGCTTGGTACTAAAAAATCCGTTGAGATCTTTTGCTTTTTAGAATAAAGGCCCACGTCTGCATCAGTCTTCCTCTTTCTTGGTGTTTCATTAACTATTGGCATATGGTCAGACAGAGGTGACGCCCCCACCTAGTCAACTTGCAAATTAGCTTTCGTGTTTCCATCCATCAGGCCGACCTCATCTGTTGAGCCTTTTTTATTCGCATGGGTCACAGAGACCTCGTCTGCTGAGCCCTCTTTATTCGCATGAATCACTGAATCACCTCTTGCACCTTGTGGTTCAATATTGACCAATCTTTCAACCTGCCTCTATTGGATTGATTCACTGGGACCCACCTCTGCTTCGGCTGGGGAGCCTGTTTGCTTAAACGAGGTCTAGTTTGGCTCTGGTTAGGGTTCAAACGAGCCCCATGACTGGGTTGCGTCAGCTCCTTCAATGGTTCCAGGACATACATTCTCTTCTCTGGGATTGTTGCATGTAACCATGGACCATATCCCATCTCTGGTATCTCGTAAACTGGAAGCACATCATCTTCTTTCTTGAGCCAGCAACGGGTAATGGAATGACCCATTCTGCCACAAAACCAGCATACTTCACAGAGCTGTTCATATTTGAATTTAACCCATGTTTTCTCCTCCTCTGAGAAAATGTTGTTGAAACTAGTAATCAGGGGTTTGTCCACTGGAAAAGCAATTTTGACATAAAGGATCCCATTCGTGTTGAGCGCATCCCCTCCTTTGATCTCAAAGTCAAGCATGCCACTGAAAGCATCTCCGATAAGCCTCGCATTCTCTTCATTTAGTTGATTCAGTGGCAAACCATGAGCTTGAACCCATATACAAGATTTGGACATGTCAACTTGCTCCCATGTGAGGTGTGGTGGCCATTGTTTAACCACCACATGAGCATTAGCAATAGTCCAGGGAACATGATTAATAACTCTAAGTAGCTCAGATTCATGCTGAAAGACGAAGAAAAACAAATTAAAACCCTTTTGAATGACCTTAAATGTACCTGAGACACCCCACAATTTCTTGAGTAAAGGCTGTATGAAGGAGGGGCTGTAGCTGCGAATGGAAACAAGCCTCCCAATTAGCACCGTTTTTGAGATCTTCAAAGCAATGCTAGGCAGGGAGTTGGGGATGGACTCAGGATCTTGAATCTCTTCTATTGTGTCCGTCTTTAGCACCAAACTTAGAAGAGGAGCCATGAATTTAAACAACCAACTAATGCTAAACCAAAGCAAAGTAAAATAGATCTCCCAGGTACAAGGCTCTTCTCGCTCAAAGTGAAAGCCTCTCCTTTCTCAGCTGGATGCTGGTTTTTTAGTGTTTTTGCAGAGAGAAAGGTGGAGAGCCCCCTGAATATAGGTGTTAACTAACAACAAAACAAGGCTTTTAATTGTTCTTAAGTTATTACAAGCTACATCTTATGCGTTTTCCACAATACTGTTCGCTTTTTACCTTAAAAAGAAGAATGCAACACCACCAGCCCCCCAAGTCAACCTTGATTGATTGCTCCTCCCCCAAGTCAACCTTGATTGCTCCTTCTTGTTTTTACTAACAGTCAATAGCCAAAAATAATACTTGTTTTTACTAATAGAAATTTACTAACAAAGGGATATTTTTTCCCACAGGTATGTCTCAAATTTACCTGTCGGCATGGTGGTTGTTGCACGGACCATATTGGATTTGATGCTCGCGAGAGTAGTGTGCCTTTGTAAATCTTCTATTGAATGAGATAAATCACGTTGTGTATTTTTATATAGTAAGTTAAGAAAAATTCTTATGCTTTTGCTATATTAGATCTTCAACTATGTAATTTCAGATCTTTAGATCTGTTTATATGAATGAAGAATGCTCCTTTTCTTAAAAAAAATATATTACAAAAACAAAAACTTTTTTTATTTTAAGCAAAATAAAGAACCAACTCACCTCACAGAAATGGATAAAATTTTACTAAAGTGGCACATGATGAATCCAATGATCTTTTTTTAATGATGTGGCATGAAGCATGAAATCTCAAACAACTTGAAAAAGAGATGGACACAGCACAAACAAACAGACAAAGCAAAATAGAAACACAACTATCTGCTAACCAACTGCATGAGAAGTACAAAGAGAAATAGTAAAAATTACAACATTATATAACTATAATGAATAGCATTAAGTTTTTTTTCTCACAAAAAAGCATTCATGTTTAATAAAATAACATGAATTACGGTGATTGAACCTGTGGGCTTAATGGGTAACCTTCTGAGAGGTCTCTTGTCACGGAGTTTCTCGCCGCTTACATTGGCATATTCCACCATGATTTATGCATTCACCGTATTAAAACTCAAAGTTGAATAACCTATGAAAAATAATAACCAACTAAGCAAGGAAGTCGTAAAATGTATTAACTGTGTGTCCCATCATAACAACACTCCAAAGAAACAACTTTTTCACCGCAGTAATTAACAACACTCCAAGGGAAGGACCACAGTAATTATATATAAGACAAGACAGAGTACAAGTGTGGAAAAATTGTCTGTTTGCACCTTTTTTTTTTTATAGATTCCATTAACTCTCATGTGTTCACCGAAATAAACAATTGCCTAATACATGGTAATTTTTTCTTTCTTTTTTTCATTTTGTTTCTTTTGGTAACAAATGTCCTAAAAATTAGTATTGAACAAATAATGAGCAACGCCAAACTACAATGAGGGGCCACATGCAACTGGATCGGGCTCCTAAAGCTTACAATCTATATAAATATATGGATTAAAGATTTGATTCATCTCTATGTGGGACGTGAAAGTTGGAATTCATCCTTGAGTTGTATTTTGGTTTTTTTTCATCCCTTTGTTCTCCTTAGTTAGCCTGTTTTGGTCGCTCTCACCGGAATCCGGTAGAAAATGATGACGTGGCAAGGTTTCCAGCGCTACGTCACCAAATATTGAACCCACATGTCATTTCAAACTAACAAATCGAACCGGCTCGACCCGACCAGTTCGCCCACCCAAAACCCCATTTTGCAAATCCCGTGGGAGCCTAGAGTTTGTACATTTTCTCTTTACTCTCCCAAAATTAATTTCTTTAAAATCTTTCATTGAATTAAAAAATCTTTCGAAAACAAAATAACAACTTATGCTATTAATTAGCATAAATTATTATTTTATTTTTAAAATAATTTTTAATTCAATAAAATATTTTATTGAAATTAAATTATTATAAGTTATTATTTAATTAGTATAAGTTATCATTTTTTTAAAAGAATTCTTAATTCAATAAAAGATTTTAATGAAATTAATTTATTATAAATTATAATTTAATTAGTATAAGTTATTATTTTGTTTTTGAACGAATTTTTAATTCAACGAAAGGTTTTAAAGAAATTCATTGTAGGGAAAAAGAAAAGAAAAAAATAGACAAACCGGATTTGCAAAATGAGTCTTTTGGATGGGCGAACCGGTCGGGTCGAGCTGGCTCAATTTGTTGGTTCGACCTGACATGTGGCTTCCACTTATGCTGACGTGGCACCGGAAATTGTGCCACGTCATTTTTTCACCGGATTCTGGCGAAGGACCAAAACAAGCCAACTAAAAGGTATAGAGGGATGAAAAGAAGCCAAAATCTAACACATAGTTTTATTCTAACTTTAGCGCTCAACACAGAAATGAAACAAGTCTATAATCCATAAATATATTAAAATTAAGTCCTAAATCTAGTGTTGACATATGGCCAGTTAGCAACCAACCTACGGAGTGTCAAGTCAAGTGGCAAATTTCGTACATGTTCCTTTTTGAAAGTGTTCTAGTATAGCATGACGTTTGAGATTTGATTGTTGTCCCAGATTGCATTGCGTTTGTGTTTGCACTTCCATCATCCATTTTCATTTCGTGAGCATTAATGAACCATTAAAGGCCATAAATTGGATTCCATAGCATATGCACTTCATTTGCTCTCAAGAAAATAGGTACATACTTGGTTCATCCCAATTGCATACATGACCATCATCATTATTACATGCTGAGAAGAAAAAAAACAACGAATTTGGATTAAGCGTTCCCATTTTTTGCTGGGAGTCCTTAAAAAAGTAGGCATTATTCTGCCTAAAGAGAGGGATAAAAGAATGACATTGGTGCGAAATTGTATGCATTGCTTTGTTCCTTTCCTTTGCTAAAAAAAAGGAACAAAGATCCATGGCTGTTACATTGAAAGAACATTTAATGACATTTACGTATGTTAGGGAATTGGAATACACATCCTTTTCTTGCATCTATGTACCTGTGTATCATATCAAAAACTTTGCTCTGCAATCATTAAAGTTCGGGTTATTGAGAAGGCATACTATAATGTAAGTGCATTCAAGTGCCTGAAAAGCAAGAGACGCATTCATCCAAACCAAACATAGGCAATGCCGGCTCGATCATGTTTATATTGGCAGGAGGGGGTACAGCATGTGTGGGTAGGAGATTTGTAGTGACATTGGGATGCTTTGCCCTTGATGGCTCTATATGCTGTATTATAAATGTGGGACCTAATGTTTTGGTCATTGCCATTTCAGAAAAACCCAAAGTAGAAAAAGAGTAGTCCGCAATCCTGCAAGAACTACAAGAATTAAGGAAACCAGCAGAGGAATCATAGCAACCAGCAAATCAGGGTAAAAAAGGGTGAGCTTCCAATCATATGTCGGGAAGTTGTTTTTTTTACTATATATTTTACAGGAACTAACAAATCCTAGCAAGCTTCAGTTTCAGAAAGGGCTTTCCAACCAACCCATCAAAACAATCAAAATACCTAGCAAAACTGGGGGAAAAAAAGTAGGTGAGCTTCCAATCTTGAGCCGCGGAGTTGTTGTTTTACAATGTGTTTTACAGGAGAACTAACAAATCCTAACAAGCTCCAATTTCTGAAAGGGTTCAACCAGCCCGGTTCTGCACTATCAGAAAAGCAACCGAATCAAATAGGAGGTCAGGGGAGATTTGAGGTTACCTTTCAATTCTTTTCTGTGTAGTTATTTTCATATGTAGATATTCTGGATCTAACAATCCTCAGTCCTGTATTTTCTATTATTAGAAGCAGTAAGGAGCCAAAGTGTAAAAAGAAAACAGCAAAAATAATCAAATGAAGTAGCAAGACTGTTAAGATTTATTTTAGTTAACCTTTCATTCCTCTCCCATGTAGTTATTGTTTTATTTTGTGCCATTTGTGAAGTAACAAGCCCTGACAACCTTCATTCTGTAAAAGGGATTTCCATCCAGACCCATGCTGAATTATCAGCAAAGTAACCAAATCAACTAGGAAGCCAAGGAAGAATTAAGGTAAACTTTCAATCCTGCACTATGAAGTTGTTGGCTTGCTTTGTGATAAAATCTGGAACTGACAGGCCTCATTCCTATACTTTCTGTTATTGCAAATAGTTCGAAGGTCCCTTCTTTGTCCAAGAGAACCAAGTCAACCGACAGACATCAAAGGTTTAAGGTACCTTTGAATTCTTCTCTCTATTGTTGTTGTTTAACATTAATTTAAGTGCAGGAAATAGCATGAGCTGCATCAAACCTGTCATAAATTTAACAACTTCCATTATTTGGTGTTTTAAAACGGTATTACTCTTTGTTTATTTGAATTGGTCTTACCTGTTTAAATTCGATTGATCACTTATTGTTGCATAGTAGTCAGGCTGGGAAGAATTAGACCATCATCACATAAAGGTTCAGAAACTCGGGTGAGATTTCAATTCAGAAACTCAATGGGAGGATGACGACGATCGCGGCAAATCGGAGGTTGAACTCTCCCAGCCTTAGCGGCGGCGGGGGTGAAAAAGTATAGTGTGACCCCTAGTGAGTTGAATTGCTCAAATGCAAATGTGAAATTTTTAAGGAAAATCTTAGCCGATGCAAAGAGGGTTGTGTTTCAACGTCTGTTTGAGCAAACGGAGATAGATAGAAAGAACAATGCTTATGAATTTGTAGCAGAGTAGTAATTTTGTCTCTTTAATGAAAAAAATCAACTCATTCCAGACCCTAAAGTTTGTCAGGATTAAAACTCCATTATCAAATAAAGTACATGTCATAAGCCAAGTAAGTAAAGCAGCAGTACTATCGTCTTTCAGCTTCAATTACTCATACCAGACTGAAGTTGTCAGACTTAACCTCCATTATCAAATTAAGTACAGGTTATAAGCCAAGCCAAAGGAAGGCGACAGCACAATAGTCTAAGACTGAATTCTAGTATAATTAAGAGTATATGATACGGATTGATTTTAAAACGGTGATCCAGGCTCAACCCCACTCCAAACCCTGAAATACAGTACCAAAAAATTATAAGTAATGCAGCTCCTGCCCCTATTACTATTCTTTTGTTCCCCGGTTCATATACCAAATCTCCTTTTTATCTTCACACTAACTACAGCTTGGACTATTATGCTCCAAGATGATCAAATATTATCTGCAGAAAGGAGCATGCCATCAAGGTCCTCGGTATCTCCGAAAGCAAAGGCAGCCGCCCTGTTGATCAACAGGAATCATGCCCCCGCCTTTTGTTACGTCAATAGCCTCTAACAAGGAGACAACCTCATCCATCTCGGGACGTTTATCTGGGTTAGCATCCCAGCATCGCTTCATCACATTTGCTAAAGAGCTCGGGCAACACCTTGGTATGTCTGGTCTCAGATTCTGCATGTGACAATATTAAGTGATCAGCAAAGCAAATTGTACAAGTTTCAATGGCTTAAGAAAGAATCTAGAAGCAGAGGCTACAGGAAAGATAGGGGTCATCTTCCTATACCTGACGGACCACAGCTGAGGTCACTTCTGAGAAACTGAGGTCAGGATATGGCATGTCGCAGCAATAGATCTCCCATAAACAGATGCCAAAACTATACACGTCACATTTCCTGTTGTATGGATTGCCGTTGAGAACCTGAAACCCAGGTGTATATTAAGTCAATGTTTCTAAACCAAATTGATTGTTGTCATTTCTACCATTGCTATCTGGTGAACTTGAAAGAGAGAATAATATATACCTCGGGAGCCATGTAGCCAAGTGTTCCTGTCTCTCCAGTCATATCATTAGGATTTGAAGCCTCAACACGAGCAACTCCAAAGTCAGCAATCTTGACAGTGCGGGACTTGTCCAAAAGCATGTTTTCTGTCTTTACGTCTCTGTGAACAATCTTCTCGGAATGAAGGTAACTTAACCTACAACATATAATCAATTTGCAACCAAACAACTTAGTAAAGAGAGTAACGACTCAGTAATCACTCTCTAGCATCCAAAAAAAAGTGAGTAATCACTCTTTGAACTTGCAAAACAAAATTCCGGAAGTGAACCATTCCAATAAAGAAAAAGGAAACTGGGGAATACCCTCTAGCAAGATCAAGTGCCAGTTCAACAACAACTTTAAAAGCTAGCTTCTTTCTCCTGTTCTTAATAAGGTAAGATTTCAATGTACCCCCAGGAAGATATTCCACAACAACACAACATATGTTGCTTGGCATGCCAATTTGACCATTCGTAGTTTGTATCTGCATCTCAGCAGAACCCATGGTTGCCCCTATAAACTGTGTCAAAAGGATAGTATCAGTAGAAATGAATGACTACCAAGATGAAAAGCCTCATCCAGGTAATAAACTAACAAGTTTTACAACATGAATTGCAAGCTGGAAAGACCTTTTGAAGAGAATCAAATTTCAAAGGTAAATATCAGAATCAAAAAACAGTGCTACGTGTTTCCAATGAAGCAAAGCTACAAAAATAGGAGGTGAAATCCAAGTTGTAACCCATGAACTGTTACATGGCTAAAGCTAAGTAAATAAAGAAAGCACCACAAATCAGTCTATATAAATACTCTGAATTACATGATGGCATCCTGAGAAGATAACTACTGAACTTAAAATTCTTACAAGGTCAAATCAATCAAAATAGTGCATGCAACTTGTCCAATATTAAATGCCCTAAATAAATATGTCCCATAAAAAATATCAAAAAAAAAAAGGAGGAAGGGAGCGGGGAATGACAAAATCCAAAAAATGATAAAAGCAAGAGAAGTACAAAGCAAAGGAATAGCTAAAAAAGAACTGTCTCATAGTTGCAAGTAAAAAGGGGTACATTGAAGAAAGTTAATTTTGAAGCTTATAAGAAATAGAGCGACACTACCTGCAAGCAATCAAAAACCCAAAGTTGAATATTGATATAAACCTCCTCTCAAGCTATAATAACTAAATGCATGTATAACAGGGTAACTAAAACTTTGAGTCACTCATGGTTCAACCCAAAGGCAAGACATGGGTCTCCTACAGAAAATATGTACAAGCATTATAGGAGTCCAATATCATCAAATCTACGGTTTCATGCAAAGACATCAAAGAGAGAAGAAAACAAAAAGAATGGAGAGAAAAAAATTTCAGAGTAGGGAGTAACCTTGGTGACGTTAGGATGATTGAGTTTATGCCAAACAGCAACTTCTTGTGTAAAAGCTGCCCTTAGTGAGGCAATCTCAGCTTCACTCCTGTGACCTTCTTCACCCCAGTCAAGTAGCTTTACTGAAGATCAATTATTCCAATACAATTGTACAATTGTTAGCAAACCTAATAAAATCAATCTAGTTTTCCGAACAAAAATTTGAAAATTGAAGCTACTTAGAAGCCTAAAGAAAAGGACAGTAACAAACAAAAATAGATTGAGATTAAAAACAAATGTTTGCCACTATCTTCATTGGGATCACGACCACAGATCGTATTTTTAGTAAAGCAGCTTCCAATCTTAGTTTTTGGGTGCGGTGCATCCAATAAAAACACAGTAAGCTAATCCTAGAGTGGCTTATACCAACTGTGCACAAAGAGCATAATTTAACCACAATAAACTACAATCATACGCTACACGCATCTCAGTCTCTTTGTCAATGAAAGAACAACAACTTAACAAGTGTGATGAAATGAAAGTCTCGAAATTTAACACCACCATCAGATAATTTACGAGCAGCAACCAGTAAATTTCATCTTTCAATTCAACATAGTCACCAGTTTAGAGAAGAAACAAAACACAACCCACCACTATTCTGCCCAAGACCAATATCACCAAAATCAACAACTCACACTGAATAAGAGAAGAAAGAGAAAAATTCAACAGACCCGCACAAAAGCATAAACAAGCAGCTAAAATAAGGAGTAGGCAGAAGGGGCGTTGACTGACCAGCGACATCTTGACCATCGTAAACGCCACGGTGGACTGTGCCAAAGGTGCCCCGAGCAATGACAGACTTGATGAGGAGCTTAGAAGGGTCGATCTCCCACTCCTGCCTCTGCTTCTTAGCGAAGGAAGTGACCGGAGTCGCCTTGAAATTAGCAGAGGCAGCAAGGAAACTACCCTCATCCCTCTTGATGCTGCTCCCGTTCTTCTCCATGGTCCTCACTTTATTGAGATGCCTCTCCAGTTGCTCATCCAGGCTCTTCAGATCAATCTGATCTGCCCTCACAAACCCATCACCGGTTTCCTTCATTTCTCCCAAAGACTGCACCTTTCCTCTCCCTCACACACACAAACAAAGGAAAGGCTATCCCTTTAGGCCTTTACCCCCTTCCTTCCTTTCTCTGGGAGAAGATACCGATCAACCTTTTCTTCTGTTGTATTCCCGTTCTTGGTCTTTACTTCCTGTCACTATTATGTGTTGTGTAATGTAATAATAATAATAACAAAGAGATATAAAAGAAAAGAAAAGGAAGAGAAAAAAATACTAATTGAAAACAAAAAAGAGAAAAGAGAAAACGTATTGATGGGATATAAAATAGTAGTAGAAGAAGTATTATTGAGTTGTGTTTTTGAAGTAACGAGCGTAATTAGTTTTCAGGGAAGGTGGCTTCTCTTCTCCTCTTTGTGGCCAGCGGCAATCGGCCATGTGGGCACATGGAATTGCCTCCTCGTCACAACGTGGTGATGTTTTGTGTTTTATGATTTTCTGACACGGTCTTTTGTTTTTTTGGCTCTGGTCTACTCAACTCAACTCTCTCTAATACGCCTGCCTCCCTTCCTTAACTCCTCCTCCTCCTCGCCAGTTATGTCTTTGTTTTTTTTTTTTGTTTACTTTTTATATGTAATAATTATTGAACCATTTTGTTTGCCGACTTTGGGGGTTTGGTTTTTTTTCTTTTTGTTGAAATGAAATTTCTGGGCTAGGGCCTAGCTAGGGGCATCTTTCCTATATGCATTGTTTGTTTGACAAAAGAAATAAATAATAGTATATATGCTTATGATTGGGTTGGGTGGGTGGATGATGTGGGTGATGTACATAATGGTACTTTGTCCCGTATTTCGTACCACTCAGCCACTTCCACTTGGATTCTTTTGACTTTTTCCAATTGGGTCAATCATGCTTTAACTCCTCTCCTCTGGGGTCAGCTTTGCCTCTGTTTTCTTTTTATTTTTACCACGAGTGATCTTGGCTAGGTGGCAGAATCCCATTTGCTGTAGGATGACCCCAAAAGAGTTTGCTCTCTTGATTGCGACCGACCATGACTGAGTAGTAATGAATTTTGACCGCGAGTTGTTCTCTTTGGTAGTATCTTTCATGCTTGTTTGCTTTTCTTTCCTTTTTCTTTTTTTTTTTTCAATATGTTTCATGCTTTGTTTTGCATTCCAACAAATCAGATTTTGTTGACTTAATTAAACCTTAATGAATCAAGTTTGTACTTTATGGAAGTTTTTTTTATCATTGATAGCAGGATTTGATCCTTGTTGCATGCAGGATAAAAAGTATAAAGATTGTACATTTCAGGAGTTCGAGTTTCTTAATATTGATTTAATATTCAAAAGTTTTGTATGGTACTGAACATACTTGGGTATATATACATTACCGGTGTAACTTTATGTGAAAAATTCTATACAGAATTAGGGCGTTTTGATTGTGAACCGAAATTGGATTTAACCAATCTACATAAACCTAAACGATTGAGTGAGAAGTGAAAAATAATAATAATAAAAGAAAGTTAAGCATTAGATCATCAGTTATAGAAAAGGGAATTAGTTGCATTATTTGGACCGACACTTTGCTCATCAGTTAAAGCCGAATTCTATCAATTATGTACACTTAAAGAATTAAGGACATCATCACATCAATAATCTAATATCTACTCCTCAAGGAAATTAACGTATTTTTGTTTGACTGGCATGGGAGTAAATGAAACTGACAGTTATCTTCAAATATGGGCTACTAAATATTGTGAGTACACGTAATTGATTTCTACTGCAAACAAAAATAGACGGGTCATGGGAAGTGATCTACCAGTCCATAAATGGATCAAAGACCAAACGAGAGTAGCATAAATCTTTGTTAATTCTTGCAAGAGAAAGGATGAGAGCCACCTTATGATTCGTGCAACCAGTTTGCAACTGTACAAAAAAAATTGATGTGCAATAATGTGTAGAACGCGTCATGAGCAATAGTTAGTATAGGAAATCAACCTCACCAAATTTTATTTGATTTCAGATAAGGATTGTGATGATTAAATTTCAGGAAGCTAATGATTCTGCCATTATATGAAATTGATCCAATACTCCAACCCATTAGTGTGTTTACCAAGAATGAAAAGCATTAAATCATTCTTGTAGAGCATCGAATCCTAGCGCCCATGTGACATTTCGTAGCAACATATACGGCCAGTGGATATTGTGAATATGTAATCATCGCCTTTTTTAATAGTTTAATGATTCTTTTTTTGAACGCCGACAATACTTGTATTAGATCAAAAGGAAGGAGCATCCTCCTGTACAATAGTGAAGGAACTGCTCCGGCAGTGCACTTACAAGAGTTATCTGTGCCCCCTGCCTTGCAAGTTTTGCCAAGTAATCAGCTAGCCTATTAGCATCCCTATAAACGAACTGAATCCTAACATTATCAAATAGTTTAATGATTCAAGATATGAATTATTGTTTACGTATGTATTATTCCTACTGGGCTTTTTTTAAAATCAAATATTATTCCTATTTGGCTAATTAGTCATGAAACAATTGGCAAATTGAACACAATAATTATCTAAGTCTCGACTTGATGGGGAGTATTAGAATATGACATCACTAATTAAACAAATTAGGAACTTGATATCGGGATCTAACACACGGTGTCACATCTAATTTAGCACAATTTGTATCGTATCTCCTCTATTAATCGTCCGAATAGATTCTCTAAAATTTGTTGTATTATGATTATTTTCTTTTCTTAACCATTTCTCCATATAAAAGAACATATATATTGACTCTTAGTACATTTTTTTCTCCAAATCCCCCCTTTCCAATTCTCAAGCAAACTCCTCCAAAAGACATTGAATCAAATTTCAAGCAAGCGACACTTCACGGAAAGTATCTAAAGCATTGATTTTTCAACGATTTTTTTTTTAAAAAAAAAATCAGTCAACTTTGCAACATTCTGAAACTGTGCTGGTTATTGGCTACATATTTGCTCCAAGGAATTTGATGCCCCAAATTGGCTCGTTCTGCTCCAAATATTGACTACTAGTTGAACCTTGGTTGTTGAAGGATATGGCACGACCAGAAGCATTATTTTTTTCCCACGAAAAAAATATTATATTATTAAAGATTTATAGTCGAGTCTAGTCTCACCTTTTGGAAAAAAAGAATAAAAAGAAAATTGGATCTTAATTTTATTATGTTTTTTTGATCAAGAGGAAACCATATTCCCCATTCATAACTATCATACTTACATACTGGTACAAATATACACATATAATGCATTTATAAAATATCATGCAACAAAAGATCTTCCAAACCCTTGGGAGGGGTGGAGAGCCAACACGGGCCCAGACGGGAATTTGCTGCAACAGCCGCTACCCAGTGTGCAATCTTGTTGGCTGTTCGCTTTGCATGCTTGATACTACAAAAATCAAACATAGCACTATACAGTTCAATGTCCAGGCATAGAGGGATCAGACTCCTTGCTCTGCGTGACTTGTTGAGGACCATCTCAGTGACGGATTGCAGACAGTCACTTTCTATGAGGACCTTATTCCATCCCTTGTGCCATGACCATACAACCACATAGCGCATAGCTTGTAGCTCAGCCACTAATGGAGAAGACGCTAGGATTTTTGTAGTTGCACCATCAATCATTCGCCCAGAAGCATCCCTGGCTATTGCGACCAAGTGTGCAGAGCCTGTGTCATGATGGAAAGCCGCATCACAATTAACCTTAACAACCCCAAGCCGTGGCCTTAGCCATGAAGTAGGTGACAAGAGCTGGTGGAAGTTTTGTAAGTCCCTCTTGACAGAATCTTGAGTCTCACAAAATTTTTCACACACTCTGGCAGCATGTTGTGCTACCACAATCGGGTATTCCAAAGACCCTTCAAAGACAAAATAATTCCTAGCTTTCCATAATTCCCAGCAAAGGTATGCTATCCGTGATAGCATTCTTCCACCATCAACATTTGTGAAGTTATGACACATAGCTTCCCACCATTTCATGAAGCTTCCAAAGCCCTCTCTTCTTGGCTTATAGGATAGGGATCCTGCAAACCACACGGCCTTCGCAAACTCACAAAAGAAGAAAATATGTTCAAGAGTTTCAGACTCCTGAGAACATCTAGGACAGAGAGGTGATGGGCAGATTTTTCTTCGATGTAAATTCTCATTAGTTGGCAGTGAATTATGGCAGGCACGCCATATGAAGTGACAAACTTTCTTAGCACACCGTAAACTCCACACCTGTGACCAATCAAACTCAACAAAAGAACTAGACACTAACTTATTAACAGAGGGGTTAGACACTTGCAGAAGATGATAGCCAGACCGAACCAAATAAACACCAGACTTCGTAAAGCTCCAAAGTAACTGATCAAGAATAGAAGAGAAGCTTAGGGGGATGCTAAGAATAGCTCTACTTACACGGGGCTGGAAAAGTTGTTGGACTAGGCGTGTATTCCATGTTCTAGTATCCGGCAGGATTAACTCGCTGACAGTCACTGACGCCCCTAATGGAGGATCAGGCACCGTAAACCCTGCTAATGTTGCAATCCAGGGATCTCAAAAGGCATTAATGGATTTGCCATTCCCTACTTGCCACCTTATACCCTACTGGAGGACCTCCCTTCCCACCAGAATGCTTCTCCACCCCCAAGACGGCCGACCTTCTAACTTAGCTTCTAGAAACTCGGTCCTTCTAAAATAAATTTCTTCAAGAATGCGAGCTCAGAAAGCCTCAGGTTCTTGGATCAACCTCCAACCTGTCTTAGCCAGCAAGGCCTTATTGAAAGTAGTGAAATCCCTGAAGCCCATGCCACCCTTGCACTTTGCCAATGCATTCTTGTCCCAACTAATCCAATGCACCCTCCGCTTATCCTCCGCTTCCCCCCACCAACATCTTGATTTAATTTATCGCAAAGAGTTTTAGGGAAGAGGAAACACATCATGGTATAAGTTGGGATAGCCGAGACTACTGCCTTAACCATGACCTCCTTACCAGCCTCCGTTAGCAGCTTCTTCTTCTACCCAGCCATTCTTGCTTGCACCTTGTTTCGAACAAAAGCCAGGGCCTCCACCTTGGATCTCCCAAGTATTGAGGGGAGCCTCAGGTACTTCTCATCCTCACCATAAAAAGGCATGTTCAGCACCCCCATAATTTCCACCCTACTTCCATCCTCGGTTCCTTTCTCAAAGAAGATCCCTGACTTTTGGAAATTAATAGTTTGTCCAGATGCACTGCAATACATCCCCAACAGGTCCTTTAAAGCCACAGCATCAGCGACTATACTGTGAAGGCCCTCTCCCTGAGGGACCCACCATATTCAGGTATTGTTACATCACTCCCTCCGCCCGATTAAATCCTTTACCATGCTGCAGCACTAGGGATTCGAACTCAGGATGTGATGCTTTTTATCCCCCTCAAGGAGAGCACCTTCACCAATTCACGTGAAGGTGCTCTCCTTGAGGGGGATAAAAAGCATCACATCCCGAGTTCGAATCCCTAGTGCTGCAGCATGGTAAAGGATTTAATCGGGCGGAGGGAGTGATGTAACAATACCTGAATATGGTGGATCCCTCAGGGAGAGGGCCTTCACAAAAAAGGCTCCTTTTTTGTGAAGGCCCTCTCCCCGAAGGGACCCACCATATTCAGGTATTGTTACATCACTCCCTCCGCCCGATAAAATCCTTTACCATGCTGCAGCACTAGGGATTCGAACTCGGAACGTGATGCTTTTTATCCCCCTCAAGGAGAGCACCTTCACCAATTCATCTGGACTGAAACGCCCGTGTCCCAATATGTTAATATAAAATAGAATTTAAATATAAAATGACAAATTTGCCCTTATCAATCCCGGGACACAAAAATCATCAACTAAACACCCGTATCCCAAAATGTATAATTAATTTAATAAAAGCATGTGAAAAGACTAAATTGCCCTTTCTACCCGGAATACGACAAAAAATATGATAATCATCATATAATTACGCAATATATCATACAATAAGTAATACAATCCGAGTATGCAGCAGAAGACAAATACTTAAACAAATATGAATGTAATGCACCCTATGGATCCGACCCGAGGAGGAAGGCACTGCCACCTGCTGACATGCACCACTGCTTAACGAACAGCTAACCTGTAAAAGTTTGTGAGGGGGTGAGACCAACCACTGTCTCACCGCAAACAAATAAACCAGTATATACAAATACAAAACAACTACAAATACACCGGCATCAAGCAAGAGCAATCACAGTGCACAATCAAGTCACAATATCAAAACACAAGCCATCATCAAACTACAAACCATCACTCATCATTACTTATTCTATTATCATTGTTATTAGGTTTAAATATTTTATTAGGGCCCTCTACTGTGTGCGTCGAGCTCGGTCCCGTCTGATCAGACAACCAGGGCATAAGCCCAATTACAATCAGGGCCCAAGCCCAAATACCATCATAGAGAGAGAGAGACAGACAGAGAGAAAGAGGGAGGTAGAAAGGGGGAGGTAGAAAGAGGGAGGTAGAACCGGTCATAACAGACCCATATGCTAAACCGCATATACCATGCAAAACCGCATGAAATCCCGAGGGGTATCACTTCCCGCTCGAACCAACCGGTGAACAGCCCCACAGTAGAATTTTTATAGTATTTTATTCTCAATTATGCTTAAAGAGTTTCGAGTACCATTACATATGATTGTCCAGGTTTGTGTGGATTTTACATCTTATTCTCAAGTCCGGGCCTCCAGCCCATAGTCCACCACACGAACCACAAAACCATATATCACGTTGTTTAACACACAAAACAAGTCATACTCGACAGGCATATCATACCACACTGGTACACAGTTCATATAATCATGCACACTGCATCAGAGACAACCTCAATAAAATACAAGGTGTAAGCAAGAACATCCGCAAAGCAGGCAAGCATGCATACAGCATTCAAGGCCAAACAAATAATACCACTTTATATACCAAGACAATTAACCGAGCATTGTAGGCAGTAATGCATACAAAGGTTTATAAGTCCTCACCTGGGCCATATTAATTGTCTCGGAGGCCGAAGCTCATTCCACCTTAACATATCCTATATTGGAATCAAAACGACCACACATAAGGTTCACACAAAAACATGATGAATGCATGTCAATGCGTGACTATAACGACATGAAATCTTTAGTCCTTAAGCCCATTTAAGATAGGTCTATGATCTTAGCTCGAAAAATCCTATAACCTTAGCCCGAGACTAAAAGTTCGCTTAAGTTGAATTATTTATCTCGATTAACGGTTCACAGGGCCTAAGCCCACATCAATTAAAGTCACTGGGCCTAAAGCCCATTTTAAATTAGTTACTCTTTATTGGGCCTATAACCCGTATCTATAATAGTCCTTGGGCCCTAAGCCCATATATCCTTAACATGGCATAACTTGGGTCCGGGCCCGGCCCATTCACTTAATCACATCAATCGAGCTCCCGAGCCCAAACATTTTCCGGCCTATAGATACTATGTGCGTCGAACATATACCGGCCACGCCACTCAACTCTCCAAGCTCGGTATCCACTTTATCCTTCTCATTTTAATACAATGATTAAATACAATTACACTACATGTCACGTACAAAATCTAATAACGGCCAATACCGAGAGTTACCATGTAATGCCGGAAAAGAAATTTATGTCTTGCCAAAACAGCAACCCGAGCCTCGCCGGAAAATTCCCGAGCCTCGCCGGATTCCTGTCATCTCGCCGGAGAACTCCACAACAAAGCCAAAAACTAACCATAACAAATCTGCCATCATTCAATCAGCATCCGATTCAACAACACATCTACCACAAACATCAAAACGAAACCATAGATCATCATGACCGCTCTAAGAGAAGAAATAAGGACTTGAATCCTTACCGGAAATCAAGAAACCTCACTGCCCAACACCGATTCTGCCCGGTGGTTCTATTGAACAACAAACACGAGCCTCACGAACCCACTGCCGGAAACAACAACAACAAACCAAACCACCAAATTGCCTCTGCCCGACAACCACGCATCCCCTGCAACCGACAGCCCTCAACAACGCACCACACACTCGCCGCCATGAACCACCAAGCAAAACACACAACAAACCCGCCATCGACATCAAGGCAAGGTAGAAAGGAAGATGAAGAGAAGAACGGATAGAGGCTTACCACGGCGGCAACGACCGAGTGCAGTCCCCGAGCCCGAGACCACAAACGAGCACAACCGAGAGGCAAAGACCCGATTAAAACCAGAACTCAGAAAACAAGAAAGAAAGAACAGAAAAGAGGGCGGCAACTTACCGAACACTAAGTGACGGTGGCGGCGGCTTGCACTCCTTGCCTCGACCCCGACCACGCACAGACCAGTGCGCAAACTCCTCCACCATGCGAGGATGGCGGCGGCGCTACCAGGTAGACAGGAGGAGATGAAGGCCAACATCGGGGTAAACGAGAGAGTAGATGGCAATGAATCGGGGATGTGGAGAAAACAAAAAGAGAAGAAACGAAGAGGGGAAAAGGAAGAGATAAGGAGGCGACATCATTGAGAGAAACTCAGGAAGAGGAGAGGAGAAATCGGGTGGAATCGTGGGTCGGCGGCTCAGGAGAGAAAAGAAAGAAGAAAGAAAGGAGGAGAAAAGAAAAGAAAGGAGGAGGAAAGAAAAGGGTTAGGGTTTTGACCCGCCCAAAACAAAACGATGTCGTTTTGTCTTTGGGCGCGGTCAACCCGCCCTCAAGTCAACATTCATTTTTTTTTCCCCTTTTCTTTTCCTTTCCCTCGTTTTGTCTTTGGGCGTGGTCAACCCGCCCTCAAGTCAACATTCATTTTTTTTCCCCTTTTCTTTTCCTTTCCCCAATACTACGTAGTTTTAGGTTCAACTACTTCAACCCGCCTTTCACATCGAAACGCGACTTGTTCCCGATGAAACCCAAACACGTTATAGTTACAACTTAATACAGATATTCCCAAGGAAAATAATTCATTTCCATGACCAAAAATCCGGAAATTCCGCAAGGGTAAAATGGGAATGATAATTTTAAAAATTCCGAAAATCCACAGAAATTAAATACCGAAAATTCGGGGCGTTACAAACGCACTCCATGATTTGAGACACTAGTAGCTCAGAGAAGCCCATTTTCTCCAACACAGCCTTCAAAAAGAGCCACTCAACTTTGTCATACGCCTTGGCCATATCAAGCTTTACGACCATATGCTTCCGCTTACACGTCTTCTTCCTGCGCAGAGCATGAAACGCCTCATGTGCTACCACTATGTTGTCTTGTATCTACCTTCTCGGTATGAAAGCTGACTGGAAGGGAGTGAGTAGTGTTAAGAAGGTTTGTAATCAGCTTTGATATGATTTTGTACACATAGTTGCATAAATTGATGGGGCGTAGTTGTGACAGTTTAGTTGGGCTTTTGACTTTAGGGACAAGGGTGATCAAAGTCGAATTGAGTTCTCTTAACATAAACCCAGTTCTGAAAAAAATCTTGACCATTCGACACACCCGCCCTTTAATCGTTGCCCAATATTTCCTGAAAAAACACCCAAAGAACCCATCTGGACCTAGGGCTTTGTAAGGTCCCAGGCCAAAGGCAGCCTCCCTTATCTCCTCCTCAGTAATGTCCTTTGTGAGGGCAATGTTCACTTCCGGTGTCACAACTTTTTCCACAACCTCCAAAACCTGCTCATATCCGGATGGATTTGAGGTAGAGTAGAGTTGAGTGAAATAGCTTCCTACTAACTCATTAAGGTCCTGCTCATTCTGTGTCCATCCCCCTTCTTCTCCCTGTAGCCTGACTAGAGAATTAAGCTGTCTTCGATATAGAGTAGAAGCATGGAAAAACCTCGTATTCTGGTCCCCAAACATTAGCCAGTGAACTCGCGATCTCTGGAACCAAAATTGTTCTTCCATATTCCAAGCCCTCTGAAGCTCCTCCTCCAACTCCACTCTTTTTTGCTTAGTTTCATTCGTGATTGGCAGTAGCTTAATCCCTCCCAGTTCTCGCCTGA
The DNA here is from genome assembly GCA_028386065.3 of Turnera subulata. Taxonomy (NCBI): domain Eukaryota; kingdom Viridiplantae; phylum Streptophyta; class Magnoliopsida; order Malpighiales; family Passifloraceae; genus Turnera; species Turnera subulata. The sequence goes on along the minus strand of JAKUCV010001691.1, from coordinate 2,598 downwards.
GCCTCTCAATATTAACTCTTCCATTCCCCAAAACCTGTCTTCCCCAAGTCGCCAAAGCTCTAGCACAAACCTGCAAACTCCTCATGAGAGCATACATATCAGACCCTTGCTACAGTATAACCCATTCCGTGTTCACAATCTCATCACATTCAGGAAATTCCAACCATTTGCCTTCAAATTTGAAGGATGACTTCCTACGTCTTACCACTGGGTTCGTGTGGACAACAACCGGGCAATGGTCCGATCCAATAGGTAATTCATGTATAACATGTGCTTGTGGGAAGGCACAAAGCCATTCTGGACTGCATAGAACCCTGTCAATGCGCTCTCGCACCTATGCATTTGCCCCACGATTATTATACCAAGTAAACTGTTGACCATTGAAACCTATATCCATCAGTCCTGCCTCCTCCACAAAATTGTTAAAAAGGTCCAGAAGCTGATAAGAGACTGGAACCCATCCCTGCTTGTCATCTTGGCTAAGCATAAGATTAAAATCCCCCAAAATAAGCCATGGATCACAAACCTCCCTTGCAGTAGCACTCAAAACTGTGATGAAATCAGGTCTGTCCTGTCTTCTTGGTGGTCCGTACACAAACGTTGCCTGCCACTGAGGACCTTCACCCGTAGGAAGAACCAGACAATCGATAAAACTACAACACTTCTCCTGTATTAGTATATTAGCAGAGGAGTCCCACCATAATGCTAGACCCCCAGATAGACCCACAAGGTCAACATATGCACCATTTTCCAAACCCACCGTCCGCCGGAGTCGCTTCATTTTCCTCCTCCTATTGCGAGTCTCCATAAGAAAGACGATGGAGGGCCATAGGGTTACACACAACCCCTTAAGATTCTGGGCCGTCAGGGAGCGCCCCACCCCCTGACAGTTCCATATTAAAACACTCAGGGTTGCTTCAGTGGCTGTTGAGGGCCAGCCACCGTCGCCTCAGTCTCATCAATGGGAGATGAAAGACATATAGTAGATTCAATAGATGGGGGAGCAGCAAGCTCCTCACATAAACCAGCAGCCACTCCTTCCTTCCCCAAGTTACCTCCAACCTCACATACAGTAGGGTCACTACCTGGTGCCTCTTCACAAATGACCACCCCTCTTCGTTCATGAGACCTACGCTTGATGCGAATGCGTCTTGGTCCAGACGTACCCACTTGAAAAGTGAGAAGATCTACCGGTTTGGAAATAACTACCACCGGTCCCAATTCACTCTCTTCTGGCACTCTGTAAAGGAACTCTGGAATAAAAGCCCAAACACCCAGTCTCTGTTCATAGAAAAAATCCTCTGGAGTAAGGGCCTCCAGTCGTCTCTTTTTGGGCTGAAAGGCTTGTTGAAAGGTTTCATATTCTGGTGGGCTGTAGGAAAAAGGGTTGGGTGAATGGGATGGGTTTTGGGCTTGCAAGTGGGCCTGAATAGGTTGTGGAAGATTCCAATCACTAGTTTGGGTAACTGAACTTGACCCTGTTGAGTCCTGACTAAGCCTAAACTGGTGCTGCCACTTGCATCATGTGTTCGTGAGGGCGCCACCTGGCCTACCCCAATAGGCCGCCCACTTGCTGTTGGCTCATCATCAATGCCTTCTTCCCCACGTCTCCTTCACTCACCAAGTAGCTTCCGTCTACGCATGGAAGCTTTGAACTCGAAATTGGAGAGCATCACCTCAGCCCGAAGAGAAGGACCATATTTGAAATTGTTTCCCTGATAACCATCCCGCTGCGTACATCTACTTAGGACATGACCAAGCATGCCACACCCATTATTATTGAATAATTTGCGGCTTGTCGGATATGACGTGTCTGTAATAATGGATCAATATAGCTCGGAGGTGTGTATGGAACTATGTCATTGATGTAATCCTGGGTTGCTATGTCTGATTAGTTTTATAAAACTGCTATGTTTACCGACAAAAAAAATATAGCTCGGAGGAAGAAAGTTGAAAAATGGGTTTCAGTTCTCTTTTCACTGGCCCAATATTCATCGTTGAAAATTACAAACAAAAGCGAAGCCCAAGCCCAAAACTCCTGGCATTTCAAAAATGGGCCTGACTTGCGAAAAGGAACGGTAGTGGATTTTGTTGGCTTTGGTTTGGACCTGCCGCACGTATACTTAAATTCTTTAAGCCCAGTCTTTTCAAGGGACAAAAAAGAAGATGGATGCATTAATATCTATTCCACAAGAACATGTGCTATACATAGAACTAACAATAGCTTCGACCAAAAAAAAAACTAACAGTAGCGGACTGTATTGATATAGCAGGCAATTCTTTTGATCCACAATAGCAGGCAATAAAAAATCCTTGATTTGATATATTTATCACTTCACCAGCAATAGTTTGGCACCCTTCGATTATGGACTCTATGCATTGGAACTTCTCGAACTCCATAGATACAGGAGCTACATTGACAGGCAAGGTGGCTGTCGGGGATAAATTATCATATGATCCGTTTCGTGCCATACCAAATTGCCTCACAAAGGCACAAAGGAGAGATCCTTCAAAGAAACAAAATTCAGGAAAGCAGATCATGCAATCTCTTGGATAACCTCGTAGTCTCCACACCAAGTCTAGAAATCCTCACCTACA